>JAZAYU010001074.1:0-93410 GCA_038501625.1 Corbicula japonica | reverse complement strand
GTTTTTACGCCACCCAGTGATTTTACATGTGAATTTTGGTCACATGATCAAAATGGTACCTCGCTCTCTATCTACTTATATTGTCCAACGCGGTTACCAAAAGTGAAATTCGAGCATCTTACCTCCAGAGAATTATGCAGAATTACGCCCTTGAATATCTTATACAGTATATGTAGGTCACAGAGGTTATGAGACGGTAGACGGCGCTGCTCGATTGTTAATCTGTCCAGAGTAAACATGTCAAATTATGAAACTTCCTCCCCTATTTCAAGTGTTTCTCTGATATTATTACGCATCTACTGTACAAGATCACTCCTTAATATTTAATCAGCATCTGTTGTGTCTCAGATGTCGAATAGTTGGATAAGTGTCTGTTGAGTATAAAGAAGACGGTCGTAAATCAGCCAATTAAGAACAGATTATCTCGGCAGTTATGATGGCCTAACTGAGATTATAATTGGTATATTGTTCTTTGATGACCTGCTTACTGTAAAGAGTTGTGAGCATGAAAGTGTGAGGATAATTGATAATCTTGTCACTTTTATAAACAGGTGATAATGCAATAGAAAATTAATTCCTAGATTCCCCGCCCGCCCCACTCAGCCCAACGTTTTTCGGCGTTAGCTGTCTAAGCTCACTTTTGACCTAGTTTTTCGACCAATGAAATGTTGTAAATAATACTCGTATTCTCTTATTATGCAGAGGGAAAATGAAATAAACTATTTCGATTGGTAGCTATTTACACCATAGAGGCATCTAGCAGGGTGGAGAGGTATCTAGTGGGATTTTTATTATTATGCAGCGGAAAAATCAAATAGATTATTTCGATTGGTGTTGTATTGGAGACAAACATATTTACGATTTAAATAACCAGTTAAGTCAATATTGATGATTTAAATACAATTTTATATGGAATATTCTTGGGTGTAAGGTAAACACTTGCATACAATACACAGTGTAAAACGAAAGAGAAGTGTAGATATTTCTAATTCCTACTGGTTTCTTTCTAGTTCCTGTGATACTGTTCGTTGTAGTGTAGTGGCTAACACTCTCGCCTCTCAAGCGGAGGCCCCGGGTTCAAAACACAGGAGGGACACTTTTTTTAAAGTTAATTACGTACAAGTTGGTAGATTTCGCTTTTTTAACAGGCTGTTTGTATTTAATTTTATTAAATTTCAAGGACATTTATTCATCTTGAGTTCTAACTCTACAAGAGGTATATTGAAACTGAATAAATGTAGACAAGACTTAATGTAAGACATTGCTTCTTTAATCGACTTAATATCACTGTATGAAATTGTTGCACCAGTTCAACATTATTTTTGAAAGACACTTTAAATGAATTTATGAGTTGTCATGATTCGGTCGCTTAAACTCTAGGTCATACTAAGAAGGCAGGGAGGGTTCGTCAACAGCTATAACAAGTAAAATAAAATAATTAAACTGTGTCTGCTTCGCCTCTCTGTATTTCCTTCATTCTTATATACATGTACATGTATATATAAATCTTTTCCATCAACGCCGTTTATCTTTTTTTAAAGATATTTCTTGTTTATTCTGAAAAAAATGTGTGCATCAAAATTTACATTTACGAGTACAAATCAGTAGAGTACGAAAACGCAGTATGTAACATTTAAGTGCGAATTGGCAATTCATAGTCGGCTTGATGATTATTTATCTTTTCACCACGCAAGTGTCGTTAGAAACAGCAAGTATAATTTAAAAAAAATAAAACCTGCCACCCGCCCCATTTCTTCCCAAAATTCGGATGAGAATCTAGGAATTAATTTTCTGTTGCCTTACAGAAGGTTACTTACAACACAAATGTATAACAGATTATAAACAAAAATGAAGACAATTTTAAAGTAATTTAATGTAATAAAAGTGCTAACTGTACATCTTTAAATGCTTACAATAAATGGCCATATATAGTTATATTACTTTTTGTGCATATCTTTTATTTCTTTCTGGTGAATAAATATTGTTTCAAATTATAGTGCAAATAGTAACTATTTCATAGTTAAAGTATTTTTGATTTCCCATGTGTTTCATTTCTTTCTTATTAATAAAAAGTTTCAAATCAAATGTATACGAATTAATTTTTTTTCTGGCACAATATGACTTCAGTCTTGGATATTAGCATCCTCTCGAATGTCAGTGGTAGATAAAAACTTGATCAAGCAGAAGCCAGGCACGCAAACGTTTGCTCTGCCATCCGAAAGTTCCTTCACACTCCTCCAATTGGAAACTCACAAAATCTATAGATGATGTCACATTGATGTGACATTATGTCAATCACTCTAAAACGCCACCCATCAGTACTTTCAGTGCTTTGATTTTGTTAAAGTAGCGCTATTTGTGCAGTGTGGCGGCCTAAAAAAGTCACCCCGTACGTTTAGTCAGTACTGTTATCAGTAAAATAACCCATAAGGATGTCATGCTGTGACTTTTGCGTATATCGGGGCTACACGATTAACCTTTTTGGGGGGTTGTCTTGGTTAGCTCAGTTGGTTGCGTCGCAGGAACTCCAGTGCTAGGCTCTGCCGCCGTGACGGTGCGGGTTCGCTCCAAGCAAGAGACACTATCATTTGATTAGAGTTGATGCACTATTATATTATATTTCGCAATTTGCATCAATGTTTAGTTTTTTACACATTGGATATATCGATTTATATGTCGAAACCTTGATTTATACAGAGCTTTTGTGATTGTGTAAGGTTTGAAATCTCATAAATGAAACTTGTAAGTGATGTAAAATTTGTATGATAGGCCTTAAAAAGACAGATAAAACGAACTGGCCAAATTTAATTGCTCCTAATCGGCCGTATCAAAGGAACTAAGATATCTGGCAAATAATGACACTAAGTCTTGACGTTTCACGTTTCAGGAACTTTCGCAGTGGGTTTTAATTACGGCATTTTTCAATTAATTAAACTTTGGTACATTTCATAGTTCCATGTTTAGCTACACGTGAAGTAACATTACGTTCACTTTGAATGCAAGCGGTGTGCTCGATCCCGTTCGTCTTGTGTTTGATCCTTGTAGTAGGTTGGGCAGTATGTTATACCCATAGTGTCTTCTTTTTCTAATTATCTTAACATCCATGAGCCTACTATGCATTTAAAATACTTCATGCATCCTTTCATTACATGTTTTAATCAACCGCTGCTAAAATCTAATCGGTTTTGCAGCATATAAGCAAGGTGTGATGCATGACTATATTAACCATAGAAATAGCCGATTGGCTATGCAAGCATCATACAACCTGGTTCCAGCACATAAGCAAGGTGTGATGCATGACCATTTTTATGATAGGCCTTAAAAACAAAGATAAAACAAACTGGCCAAATTTAATGGGCTTAATAGATATCTTACGACATAGGCAGTATCAAAGGAACTGAAATAAATGACAAATAACGCAAACTAATTACACTTGACGTCTTACATTTCATGTCCTTTCGCAGTGGTTTTTAATTATGGCATTTTTCAATTAATTAAACTTTGTCACATTTCATAGTTCACCTGCTGTATATAACGTGGGTATATTTCTACTTTGCAAGTCGTAGAAAAAATTGATATTTGAAAACATCTTCACTCAACAGAACAACTAGTATTGTATGTGCGCTAGTGCTGGTCAAGTGCTAGTGATATTTTATGAGTTAAAAAAAAGAATGAACTTTCATATGCCTATTATCCTTCCTTTGATATTCTCAAATGCTACTTCAGTTGAATAAAGTACAATCATGAAGTTTGAGTAGCAGAAGCATCTTAGTGAAGCGTTTTGCGGAAAGAGCTGTAGACTGTCTCACGATGTAAAACTGGGATTTATACGTGCAAATCTTTTATCAACATCTAGACATGGCTTTAGAATAGTTTCTAACCTTTACATTCTATTTAGAACATAAACAATCCCTTTAAGATTGACAAAAATATAAGCGAACTGAACGCGAAGGCGGTATCCTTACCTCATAAACCTATCTAACCATTGTTAAGTAAAAGTATATTTTTTGTGCATTTAACTGCACACAAAACGTGGAGGTGATTGGTTTAAGTCAGATGACATGAATTAGGTTTATTTTGCTACAACACACTAACAGCCCTTAGCATCAGCATCAATTTATTCTCGAAATCGCTTATATGGAATCCTTTATAAAAACGGACCAAAACTGTTCACGGAAATTTATCTAAACTGTTATCAACACTTTTGTAACAGCGCCAAAATAACAAAGGATGAACAATATAATTTATATTGACGCTAATAATTAATGGTAAACGTACAAGCAAGATTAATGAATGTAGTCTGATCTTTCCACTGAGAGTCTCTTTAAACTTTAAGCCGTGATGAAAAACGTGAATTATAGAGGTTATCTTTCAAATGTAGATAAAAATGGGAATATGAAATTATTTCACTTCCTAGTCTGACTTCGTGTGACAATCTTTATCTATATTAATTTCAACATGTGATGGCAAAAAATTATACATGTAGTTTTAACAATGCATAGATATATATAATTTATTTCGTTTGAGGAACGAATTAGAAAGAAATTATTTTCCCCTAAAGCACACCGTTCAACCCGATAATGTGAATGCCGTGGGTAAGACGACGGCAGTTGCTTGTGTACATGAACGTTTTTCGGCGTAACTGAGTATTGGCCTGATTTTTACATTTTCCGGCAATATCTTAGCAGAAAAAAATATACATATTGATTCCCTGTTTGTTAAGGACTCTACTGACGAAATCTTGACGCACACATGATATTATTTACAGAGAAATTGCAGAAAAAGTGTGCACTTTTTTGACAAAATATGTCATTTGACGAATCGGTCGCAAATATCCTTTTTAATTACCAAATCTGAAATATTTGAAATATACCATGATAAAGTTCAATTATTTCCCTGTAATTATTTGAAACATTCTTCTTGACTGTGTGGGGAGGCTGTTTTTTCTAAATGTGGCGATTCCTGATATGCATATTTCACCTTTTTATTGGACTATACAGGCGTGCAGGCTTTTTTGGATATATGTGGTAAAAACTGTATTCATCCCATTAAGTTTAAAAGTTATGACATGTACCAGCCATATTTTTAATTTTAAGAACATGACACCCATTTCCCTTAATTAGATATCTTCAAAAGCTTCCTCGCTATTTCAAGTTAGATTTTAAAATCTAACTCAAAACTGGTAAGGGTCCAAGAACAAAACCCTTAGTTTGGAGACCAGTCTTAAACCTCAAGCATCTGATGAGCTGAAGTGCCAACCAGCTTATCTGTGCCCAAGGTTATAAAGCTGAGCAAGGAAACCACTCTCAAATCTCAAGCATCTGATTGGCTGAAATGGCGACTGGTCGCCATTTCAGCCAATCAGATGCTTGAGATTTGAGACTGGTTTCCAAACTCAGCTTTATAACCTTCAACCCAGATGCTTGAGGTTTGAGACTGGTCTGCAGTATTAGTTTTATGATCTTGGGCCAAGGAGATTTTTATTACAAATCGAAAGTATTAGGTAAACACCAATTGCTTCTTGCAGAATATGTAGGAACCATTAACTATTTCTAACCTCTGTATCTTCAGTTCGATCAAGCTTTGCCAAAATGTCCAGTTCTGCGTTTGTTAAATTCTTATCTGAAATATAAATAAATATTAGTGTAAAGCTTTAAGTGCCTAGCATTTGACTCAGTTTCATCAGGTGTACATCCAGATCAAGCACCTGAGCCATCTGGTCACTGAACATTCATGTGATTTTCTATTCATGCGAATAATTCCAGTAAAACACTCTAATTGACCTTTTACTAGTCGAGTTGATGGGTGGGTTGAAGTGGCCAAGAAAACTTGTACTTGTTTGTTTGCAGAACAACCCGTTGGGGCAACTGTGAGGTTGGTGCACCATAGAACCTTGTTAAAATCCCAAGTGGCAAATTGTTTTGCCACTGAATGTTCTACAGTGGTAACCAAGTCGGGTTCACACTTTCATATCTGTTTGTAGCGACTATTGTAAAACTGATCATTGTTTTACTATGCTCTTTTTCCTCTCTTCCTTTTTTGGCTGTGTGTGGCTGCTGTGTCTACTGGATGTGGCCATTCCTACTATGCATATTTCACTGTTACGTATATTGTCAACAAAAAGAAATAACTGTTAAACTCCTTTTTATTTTAATACTATGTATTTTATACAGGTCTGAAGTCAAGTGACAATTTATGTTGTTGTTTTTTTCTCACATATTTGACAAGTAGCATGTTCACCTCTTGGTAAGAAATAACCCATTGAACCTGCAACTGAATACAGTGAAACCCCTCTATAAAGGACACCTAAGGGACTTAAGAGAAAGTGTCCTTAATAGCAGGTTGTCCTTAATTTTGGGTTTAAATCAAGAAGAAAAGCACATGTCCGTTCTTCAAAAATTCGTCTATAATACCAGGGTGCCCGTAATATCGAGTGTCCGTAATGAGGGGTTTTACTGTAGTGTAGATCCTGATCAGAGAGCCAAAAACCCATGTAGTGAAGGGTAAACAATGCATGCACTGACTCAAACTGGAAGAAAGCCAACTTTAAGACTATTAATCACTGGTTTATACAGATTTATCTCTTCAATTATTTTAAACAGAGTTGGGTTTTTTCAACAAACTTTATTCAAACCAGTTATGTGCCGAACTTGGTAATTTTACCAATAATAGAAAAATTATTTTCATTATCAATTTTAATTAGGACATGCCATAGAAAAGTTATATTTTTACCACAAAGTGCATAATAAGCAATTAGGCAGGGTCCTAGTAGGGGCTACCGTGCACCCCCTCCCTGACTTCTTTCCACATATACCAAATTGATCCTTAGGGTAAGCAGCTTCATTTAAAACAAATTCCCCAAAAATAAACTCAATCCTTCACCACATTATTGGCATGTTTCCATGTTGTCTGCTCAATATATTGTGTAAGACTTCACTAAAAGAATTGACATAAAGTTCCCGACAAGATACATTAATGATGTAAAAAATTATATATTTTATTTCCTTTTTAACTATATCCTGAACTTGTACGTAATTATTCAATAATGTCAGCAGATTTTAAAAAGGTGTTGAAAAAATGGGGCCATTTGACCCCCAATATCAATAAGTCATTTCCAATACCCTGGCAAATGTTGAATGCCAGGCTAATGTGTGTCTACACTGGTTAAAAATATGTGTTAAGTCCTGGCTAGCAGTTAAGAAATTAACCTAGATTTTTTATGTACCTGATGGTTTAGATACTAGATTCTTTTTCTTCCTGGATCTGCTGGCATCGTTGTATTGATTCTCCATAAAACAATCATCATGTTCATCCCCAAAGTCCATGTACTCTACCAGGTCATGAGAAGTTGCATCATCATCATCTTCTACAAATTACAAGAAAAAACTTGTGTAATATTTAACTGCAATAAACAATTTAAATACAGTGAAACACCACTTCATGGGACTGGGAAAAAGTGATCTTAATATTAGGATGGTCTTTATTTTTGGGGTGGAAAAATAGTGCAATACAATAAAATGGGACTTTGATGTACTCGTTTTATTATCAAGTGGTCTTTATTTAGAGGTGGTCTTAATGAGGGTTTTTACAGTAAATTTTGTGGATTTGATGGTTCGACTTGTCAAAGAATTTAGATCTACATGGAGATATCAACTATACAAAGAGCAGTCGCTTGAAACAGTTTCTTTGAAACAGCTGACTTTAATCTTTGAAATGGTATCACATTACCTGATATGCATTTCACAGGAAAAATAATATTATTTGTTCAAAATGTGTAGTAAAAAGACCAATTAGTTATAAAACATTTACAGATAACCTTTAGTTCTTTCCAAATACAGCCTTAGCATGCTGATAAAATAGCATCTCCTATCATTAGTTATTAAGCTTTCCATACAGAGTCATTGAATTCCAACTATTAATTGCGAAAAAATAACTGAGGCAAAAATGGCCCTATAGTATACTACAAACAAATCAAAGGGGCAATAACTCTGTTAAAATATTATTAAACCAGAATAGGCTGATAATATGTGAATCTCATTATGTTGGTGATGCTTCCCATAAAGTTTCATTGTATCCAAGCTAATGATTCCTCAGAAATAGTCCGAACAAAAGAGGGATAGATAAACAGATAGCTAAAGTGGAAACTATATGCTCCCCAATGTATTCAGTAGATATAATAAACATTAGTAGAACTTTGTAACAGTTTAAAGCCCCAGCCCTAAACTTAAGGAAGAATATACTCTTGAAAAATCATATTTGTCTATATAGACTCCAATATATAAACTCCATAACAGAACACAAAAGGTCCGAGCAAATTCTTTCTTATAGACGGGATTTTCAATGATGTTGATAAATTATCGTTAACAAACTTTTACGAAGCTAAATATAATTTAGCACTATATAGCACTAATAAAGAGACCACTTCAAGCGAGATCTCGATTTCTGTGACATTTCGGAAATCCTACTTTGGCTTTTAGTCGCGCGGACCAAATTTATTTTAGTAAATTAAAATTTTATTAGCCTGAATTAATGCTGCAAATTTGTGCCTATAGTTCCAAATACATGTAATATTTCATACAAGAGTGGGTTTAATTGAAGTAATGCCACTTTAAATGTAACTTGTTATGTTCATGAATATGGCCACTGTGTATAAATTATAGAACAGCCAATTGATTTAAACCATCATCAAACAGTTAGTTTATAATTAGTGTGTAAATGAGTAACTATTTCTTCGCTCAAAAATATTAAATAAAACCTACTTGGTGGAATTTACTTCAGCTATTACCGGTAGATATGGAAAACATTTCACTTAAACATTACAACTTTTTGTGAAATTTCCAGGGTTGAAGGTTATAAAGCTGAGCATGGAAACCAGTCTCAAATCTCAAGCATCTGATTGGCTGAAATGGCGACCAGTCGCCATTTCAGCCAATCAGATGCTTGAGATTTGAGACTGGTTTCCATGCTCAGCTTTATAACCTTGGGCACAGATACGGGCAAAACTCCATATTCCATACACCATTACAAAGCAATAACCTCACCTCCGGGTCCTCAATTTGCATTAATTTAACTGTTTGTGATATTGTTTTTTTTGTCACATTTTTTACAGAGAAACAAATTTCAGACTTTTTATGTCCAATTTTAATAAGGTACTATAAAGGAGTGTTTTAATGAGAGGGATTAATAATGTTGTCAAGTGTAACAAACCTTCCATTTTACTGACTGAAGCAGTTGACTGTGTGTTGTCTATTTTTGCTGCCAATGTCTGTTTGCTCTTTCTGTCAGACTCGGCTGCGCTCTTCTGGAGTTTCTGTGACCTTGTTAAAACTCTCTCCGGGGAGACAATCATTGTTCTAGGGGAGGTAACACTAGCAGCCAATATGACATTTTGGGATGTGTTTTGTTCTTCCACAACCTTGCCTTCAAAAATAGGACCAAGCTGGTCTGTAATCTTCAGCAAATCTGTAAGTTATAAATCTTCTATTATAACTCAAACCGTGTTATTATCAAGTATAGAACAATAGCAGGAATATACAACTTTTGGGCTAAAGTATCAAAATAAATAATGTTAAATTTATAATTAAAACTAGAATGTGTCCTTGGACACTGATGCCCCCACTGCTGCAACAACATTTGTAATAACAAACGGCCACAACTCTGGTAATGGTCTCAGGTCTCAGTAAGAAATCTTTTCATTACAATAATCTACACATTCTGTTTAATTATCTGTGCAAGTTTGAAAGAAATCTGCCTGATAGTTTAGGAGTAGTTGATGCTACAAGATTTGGGGGAGGTAAGGACGTACTTACAGACTTATGGATTAACTAGTGCAACTCTATATGCCTCCCACTTAGTGGGGCATAAAAAAGTTTTTAAGCTTGAAACCATTCGTGATAAATATTTCAAAGACTTTACTTAAATGGTTTATGATAAAAAATCTGTGGATAAGTTTTATTACCTGGCTTTTGATACTTCCAGCCGTTATCCAGGAACAGTTTCTTCATGGCTTGCTCTTGGTCAAGAGACACATATATCATCATCAAATATCTCTCCATCATCTGCTAATGTAAATTATCTTGTTAAATACAAGAATTAAATTATTAACCCTTTCCTCCTGTATAAACATTTTTACACATGTGCGACCAGTGTAGATCCAGATCAGCCACCACATCCGTGCCGTCTGATCAGGATCTGCACTTGTCGCATTTTGGTCAGAAATAACCTAATGAATAAAAAAGCGAATAGTTTAGATCCTGATCAGATGACACAGATGTTCCGGCTGATCTGGATCTAAACAACTGTTCACCCAAGCAATAACAGTGTATCTATAGCGACAACCACGCACCGGTTAGACGAATTATTGCGCAATCGGTGTTTTAGTGAAAAGCTGACCTCAAAATACATCCCTTCTGTTCCGCGATGCTATGGAATTGTCTGAAGGCTTCCAATTGAATCATTTGCATAAGTAGGCGGGGGAAAGACCAAATAAGGCGTATTTGACAACCTAAGCCTTAGATGGTTGTTATTTAACTATGAAAAACGAAAGTAAAATTTTGTCAACTTGGAAATTTGTCTAATACGACCGAATACGCTAGCAGTTTTACTGTTTTCTCATAGTTCTATCATTTCTATTTTCATTTTTGACAATTTTGAGACTGTACTTTCACGGAAAATGTACTTATTTTGCTCGTTACTGAAGTGGGTTGAATAAGCACATGTAGACAAGGGAGGTAATTCTGCACTTCTGGGTCGAATTTTCGCGTGCGGAAAACAAATATGTACGGGAAAATTGCAAAGAATATTTGTCCTTTATGGTACAAACTACTTTTTTGTATTAGTATTTAATGAATGCAAATATGTATTCACGTTTTGCAAATGCTTTAGAGATATGTTTTTGTGTTTTTCCTAAGTGCGTTGTTCGTACTATTTTCATTCGTACTTGCAAATTTATATTGGTTACGTGAGATCTTATAAGTTGTTTGCACTGCATTTCTTTTTCTTTCTTTTCTTTCTAAATTGGTTTGTTTCAAATATTTTTGATTTATGACATCATTTGGTGCCTAAATATTGATTGACTATTGTCTTAGTTTGATTATGAAGTGAGTTCACTATAGAATTTTTTTTTAATTAGACTGTTGCTAAGCGTTTAGCATATCGAGTTTTATAGTTAGCTGAACATTACAATTGTGATATTTTTTCTCAATTCCAGCAGAATGATAGTGAGATGATTAAAATTTATCTTTGCTATTGACAGTTACGTTGAAGCAGCTGTCGTTTGTTCTCAGTTCGGTTCTGAAATGCAGTATATATATATATAGTTGTTTATGTTCTGTTTAGACCACGTTTCAACCTAATGTGTTTCTATAATTGTTTATTTGTTTAAAATAAATGGGATTTGTATTTTATATTAATTACCCAGAAATATATTTCATACAAATATCTTTTTTAAGGAAATTGTAAGGCAAATGATACAGTGATATAGTTTACATGGGTGGGTGGGGTAATTTTGTAACACTTTTAAATAAAAATATTTCTTTTTCATGAATATATATTTTATTGAGCAACATATTAATGCTTTGGCAAACCATTATGACAAAAATAGTTAAATACCTTGTATGAATGACATTTATGTGATTAACCAGCTTAAATGTTCGTTTTTTGTCATTTTTATGCTATTTTTTTTGTACAGTGGGTCACTTTAAAGAGGTATACCAATGACAAAACACAGCTTAAAGTCTAGTTCAAGTTACAGAACAGATCACAACTGTTTATTGAACAAATTTATGGCGAATTAATGTGCTAAAAGTGTTCCAGGATGAAGAAAACAACTGAGGTCAACTTTATTTAAAAATTCAAAAGAGTTACTATTTTAGACTGTATTTTTTCGACTTTGTGAAGCATGTTAATTAAAAACAAATAGGTGTAACATAGCAAAACTATACATTTTTGTGAATGGTTTGTTGAGATCTTTCAGAAAATATCAGCTTTTCTATATTTTTCAGTATGTTTAAAAATCATTGGTTGTTGCTAGTATCTATGGAGAATACAATGTGAATGTGACCCAGATAGCCTCATGTAAAGAGAGTTAGCCCCCAAGGGGACCAGAATTCGATTCTTGGTCTGCTTGCACATTTTTATCACTATCGAATTTGGGGTTGGCATTAAATGTCAGACGCCGAAAATCTGTTTTTAACATGTGAACATGCTATGCAACAGTTTGCACGGTCACTGACTGGAATGGTGTTCCCTCTGGTTCGCCCAGCAGGAAAGCAGAAATCATTTCAGATGCAACAGACTGTTTTTGCACTTCCTAGTGGAATGCAAGGGAGTGATCATTTAAATTTATTAGAACATACCGCTTTACTTTTTCAAAGATATTTCGTGTGGCAATATGGAGAAATTCAAACAAAGGGAACTAACTCTGATTTAATATTTACGTTGAATAAATTACTGACTACCGCCGTACCGAACGGACAGTCAGAACGCACCATAGGATATATATGAAAAAAAGATTACAATTTTCAAAATAAAGACTGTTTTCCAGTGCGTTGATATTTTAATGTTCCATTTTAAGAATAAAAGAAAAACATCTCTGTCGTAGTCGCCAAATCACGACACGCAACTCTAATGATAACGTTTATCGTTGGACGAATAAATCTACAGGTGCACTAGCACGACTTTTCTATATATGTGATGATCGTCCTTCGCGCACAACCCAGTTACTATTCAAATCAATGCGGACAATTTTCCTTCTATTTCTATATGCCGCCGATCTGAATTTGAACCGCGGCTCCATAAAGCATCTTTAACCATATATATCTTTAAAAAAATTACATACCTGAAAAGCCACATTCAAGTAGAATCAATATAATTATGTAATCCTTTATAAATAACGTTTTCGTGTTTTATGCAAAACTCTTTTAAAACTCCACCCATGTCAACAAATTTCGATTTCCGCGCTTAAAGTTTACCTGACTCCCGTTTATCGATAAATAACAGAATTTAAATCGGGTCGATTTCCACCACAGTTTTGATCGTAACTGCTTGAGACGTAGATGACAGACATCTGTAGACAGTCGTTATGATAATGGGTCTATGCTTGCAGTCGAATTATTGAGACTACAGGTGCATCGGCATTTGTTACCTTTTGAGCCTTTTCGTACGCCATATATCAGGGCTATATCCGATCGATCAACATATATTCTGTGGGTAGGGGGGTGGGGAGGGGCTTGTTCCGGATAGCGTTCTCGGCATTTCATACCTAGGCGCTGTCCCCGCGGGTGCGTGGTCGCTCCCTATCAGACGGAATACCACCTTTAGGTAAAAAAAAATGAATAAATAAATAACAAAATACATAACCGTCTTTCCTTGATTCACATTTACTTCGAAAATTACTTGCACTCTTTATTACGTATACACAGAATATCTTATTGTGTGGTTATATAATTGTGAAGGAAGAACATTTGTGATGGTTATGATAATATTGTTCATATAGAGCAGGCTGTGTCGTGTTTAAAAAAATAAGCCACACAATACACCAATTTATAAAATTCTTTAAAAGTATTACCATAAATGTTTATTCTTTGTTAATCAGCTTTAACCCACATGTAAACTCGACAAAGTTGCACGCAAAAGCATATGAATGTACCGAAACCAGACCCCATAGAGTAAAACAAGCAAGAACTGAAAAGGATAAAAGAAACAAATCAGTTTTCTGGGTTATTTTACAAAAGATCTCTTACAACCTTAATATACTTTGTAACATCTGCCACTGTTAAACAAACAAAGAGTTAAGCAACATGATCAACTGTAGATGTTTTAACACGAAACATGCAAAATGCTGTTAAATAGCATGTTTTTGAATTTAAAGAGTTTTTTGTCTAATGATTTTATTAAATGAGAACGTTAACGTATATTTGGTGTCCTGTTTCACTAGTTTTGTACATCGAGTTACAACATTTATTTATACGACATTGCAAAATCAAGCGAAGAGGCTTGTTCTTCGAGGACCTTATTAGAACATAAATTTGGTTTTCGATGGTTTGGAGTGGGGGTATGCAGGTTTGAGGGAAATAGTAAGACATAATTAAGGACAGTAACCTTCATTATTAAACTGTTTTAAAAGCTTGAAATTCTGAGAGTAATTTCTTAACCTGTTTGGGCAAGTGTGAGGTTGGTGCACCCTAGAATCTGGTTTAAACCCCCAGTGGCAATTTGTTTTGCCACTGACCGTTCCAAGGCGGTGTCCCCAAAGGTTCTCTTCTTCGTTAATTGTTTGTGGCGTCCTATTTGAATTGATATACTTATATAAAAAAATATTAAAAAATGCTCTCTCTCTCTCTCTCTCTCTCTCTCTCTCTCTTCATCTCTTCTTTTTCGCTGCGTGGGGAGGCTGTGTTTTTTTTAGTGTGGCGATTCCTGATATGCATATATTGCTTTTTTTTAAATATATCATGAAAAAGTGGACTATGCAAATCAGGAACTACAACACTCAGAAAACGCATTCTTGCATACCGGATAAGTATTTCCGCGTGATTTACCGGGGAAAGAAAATCTTATCTTTTCCCTAGGGAAAAGATAACGTTCGCGTGCTAAATGAGTGACGTCACGTCTTCAAGTATGTGACGTAATATCTTCAAGTTATTGACGTCATTTAGAAAATAAGGTTTACGTAAACGTCAATATTTCAATGTAATGAAACAAAATTTAATTTGTAAACATATACACAATGTTATAAACAGTATAAGGTATGCAAGAAAAAGTATCTTGCATGAGACATTCGGTAACGATAGAAAAATCTGTCACCTCGGGTGAACTGTTTTGGCGGGAACTCGGCAGAGCCTCGTTCCCGCAAAAACAGTTCCCCCTCGGTGGCAGATTTTTCTATCTTCACCTCACACTCATGCAAGATACTTATAGTGAAACAGTAGAGAAGATGAGGTTTCTCCTTTATTACTGGGTAACAGTTTGGTCGCCTATTGAGACTACGCATGTCTGCAATCAAACTTCCTTGTAAAAATCAAATAAACAAACCCTTTGTATTGTTAGAGCCCAAATATTTTCTATACAAAACGACAAAAACAAAAGAAAGATCTCTTTTCCGGAAGTGCTTCGGAAAATATTAATATATTAATAATAATATTATTGTGTAATGTTAAGTGGCTTTAAACATTGCAAATGAAAGTAAAAGAAATCTTGGAAAAGGAGGACCACTCATAACTGGCTAAATCCTGGTAAAGAAATTAAAAGGAGAGAATTCATTTGTTTATTATACTGTTAAATGATCGTTTTGGACAAATCTACAATACTTTGCGAAGATTAATCAAACAGTATCTGGATTTTAAGATATTATAGTATTTAAATATAAGTCATTCTTTAATTATCTCTACTTTATTTTTGTAGTTTACCTTTGGTCTAAAATAGTTTGGTATTTATTTCTCATATTATTCTTTACACATAACTGTTAAGTTTTAACTGCCAGTCTTATACAAGTACAGAAATGTCAACTTCTGCTAGTGAAATTATTGTACAATTTCGTATTTGGGGAGGCAGACTTGCCAGGGTGTGGCTCTACATAATATGTTCATTTTTATTCAGATTAAAAAGTATGTAACATGAATTGTGGTGGTGTCTTTTTTGATCATATAATAAACACATGTTTTACGTTTATGAGCACTTTTGACGAGCCCCATTCTGTATTCCTAACACGGCTATTCCAGCTATGCACAAATAAATGCGTTTTGTCAAAATCATTTTCGATTCATTAAAAGAATCCACAACAGTTACTCATTTATGCATTCCAGCCTTTTACCTCATTACTTTGAGCACGATCTAACTGTGGTTATCGGGACAACATCCAAATAGTCTGCACGGAAAACAATGATACACATTACTGTGATCATTATAATTATTATTCCACTGATAACTTTTTTGTACTGATAACAATACTCGCTCATTTACACGGGGGTGGTGGTGGGGAGGGGTGGCATCATACTACTCTGAACAGTGTCATTTTAGATTATCCTTTTGATTTAAATTAGATGTTGAACTAGCGAGCAACCTCCGTCAACATGTTTTGCACTGCATCACTTCACAAGACACCGTCCACGTTTTATGTCAAGCGAAAACTGTAAGAACTGACGCTTCAATCAGAAGACGTTGCGTTCTACTTCCGAATAAGGTTTCGCTGCCAATCAAACTTTTGTCGCCGTGGGTTCATTCTCATTTTTTTTTCTTAATACTAGTGTAATAAAAAATGTGTGGCTTAAACAGAAAAAAGCAACCTAAAGATTTGATAAACTATGAACAGCCTTCTCTGAATTAAACCTCCCCGCGCCACACGCTTTATGTTTTACTCGCAAGCCAAAATCTAACTGAATTCGAATTTCTTAGTAAATACTTTCAATTTAAAATATATATTCCAGAGAACTGGAATCGAACCGCTTCTGAATCTTCGAAAGCATAAACGCACAGAAATCCTAGCAATTATTTATATTGATGACATAACACGTCCCCACTGATTTACCCAGGGAAACTTTGAAGGGCTACTCAATTAGATCGAAACGCCTGATATGGTTTGGCAGTTATCGTCTTCGTGGACTGTTCCATATAAAGTGAACGTCTAAGTAAACGGTTTAAATAAATATTTAGTATACAAAGTTAAAAGATGCCTGGCCAGGTGTCAGTATGAAATATAATGTGTTTTCTAAATGTATAAACAAACGACCTGTAAATATAATAAATGTAATGTAATTTTAATACATGGTACGAGTGAAACTACCCGATCTTACTATATCGTTACGAACGCAGTACAAACACCTACAACGGACGATAGACAATGTACTGATTAGTCCAAAGTTTCGTTAATTAACTACGTCACGATGAATGCTTTCGCTACTACGTCATCACAATGCCGTCGATTTGGGTGAGTATTTGTATTTCAGTGTTACCTTTACTACATTTTCATCTTAAGTAACAGTTATTTCACTCGCATATCTGTTATTTACTCCTTTATCTCTTCATAGGCGGCGTGGGCAGTAATAAGCATTCCCATTACTGCCCATGAACAGGCTCAATCAAACCGAACCTGCAGTATTTTCATATTTGTCGTGTTCGGTGGCTTTCAAAGTTCCCTTTTCATCTATTTCAATATCACAGTAGCGTTGTTTGTGCCGTGTGGCGGCTGTAAAAAGTCTCCCCGTACATTCAATCAGTGCTGTTTTCAGTTACGTCCTTTGAAGGTCATTGAGCACGATACCTATGTACTATGTTTATAGTACTTCTAAAATTCCTTTTGTTTTAATATTTCGGCCAGTTTATAGATAGGTGGTTTCAATATCCCAGCCAATATAGATTTGGATATTGTCCAATCACCCCCAAGGATATACTTCCTGCTTTTTAAATTTTGCCTTTGGCGAAGTCTGTGATATGCAGGATTTGTATTCTAAGATCCCCTGTCAAAATTCTATTCTGTTTAGTTCCGCCCATTGTTTTCTTGTTTAGGGCAAACCCATTCTTTTATCTGGGGACCATACGCCGCTGAACATGGAATGGTATTAATCTGAAAATACCTCATTGAAGGTTCCATGTTCACCGCCATATGCATACCATCGTTTGGGATGGATCGAAATTGTACTATTTAATGTAATTACGGAGTTGCGTTCAACCCGGGGCTAGGCGGCGTGGGCAGTAATAAGCATTCCCATTACTGCCCATGAACAGGCTCAATCAAACCGAGCCTGCAGTATTTTCATATTTGTCGTGTTCGGTGGCTTTCAAAGTTCCCTTTTCATCTATTTCATCATAGTTCTGTCGTCTGTCAAAATTTGTTGATGTCAATATGCAAATTAGTTTTAGACTGTGTTACTGCTTAGGTTATACACCACTATGCAAATTAGTTGTAGACTGTGTTACTGCTTAGGGTATACACCACTTTTTTTTCAGATAGATTATAGACCATTAAAATTTCTTTAAACTATTGATTTGATTAGTACTTTTTCAGAATGTAAAAATCAAGACCGTGACAGGGAGACAGAAACCTTATGACAGAGAAAAACTGAAGCGTGCATACCAGGCTTGCCTCAGTGGCACCTCAGTTTATCGGGCTGCCAGAATGTTTAGGGTACCTGAGAGCACTCTTCGGGACAGAACAATGCACAATATTGACATTGACTGTTCTGCACCACGATTATTCACGGAGGCTGAATAGAAGATACTTGTCAAACATGTTGTCTACATGGCATCTATTGGTTATGGATATGGTATCAGTCAACTCCAACATATTGCAGCCGACTATGCAAAGTCTCTTAAGAAACCAAATGTTAAATCAACATTAAGTAAAGGGTGGGTTCAAGCTTTCTTGAAAAGATACCCTGAAGATCTTAAGGTTGTTAAACCTCAGAAATTGTCATTGAATAGAGCCAAATGTGCATCTGCAGAGGTTATCAGAAATTATTTTCATGAATTACATCATGTTTTGCTTGAGAATGATCTCTTGGACAAACCTCAACATATTTTTAATGTTGATGAAAGCGGATTTTCGACAGAGCACAGACCACCTAAGATTGTATGTGGTAAACAGCTGAAGCCACAAAGTGTTGTGTCTGAGAAATCTAAAAATGTAACCATTATTGGATCAGCTAACGCTATTGGCAATCATGTGCCCCCCTTTTATGTTTTTCCAGGGAAACGCTGGATGGATGAACTTCTCCAAGATTGCACCCCTGGATCTGATGGTGTCAGAGAGTTGGTTTGTCAACCGTGGTTTGTTTGAACATTACATGACAAAACATTTTTCAAAACATGTTAATCTAAAAAGTGGCAATAAGACCTTGGTTTTGTATGATGGGCACAAAGCACACATGTCGTTAACTTTAACAGACTGGGCTAAAGAGAATGATGTAGTACTATTTGTACTACCTCCACATTCATCTCATCTTACACAACCTCTTGATGTAGGGGTTTTTGGCCCAATGAAGCATTTTTTCTACAGTGAATGCAAACTGTATACCGGTATACATGCAAACCCAGGAATGTACATAACACGCTATGAAATTGCAAAGCTTACAGCAAAGCCATATGCCAAGGCATTTTCACCTGAAAACATTGCTAGTGCTTTTAGAAAGGCAGGTATATATCCCTATTGTCCAGAGGTAATAGTAGAAACGGACACGCTCCTGCTGAGGTATACCCGTCTGAAACTACACCAAGTGTTGATGAGGTTACTACTACTGAGCTACCTGCTTCTGCTTCTGTCTCTCAACCTGTGACTCAGGGTACACCTGAAAAGTCTACCCTTGAAATGGGCCATGAATTCCTTGAAAGTAAAAAAATCACATCAGTGGTAAAATCAAGACCAAAGAAAAAGTTTGTACCTCCTATAAAAATTGTAGGAAATCTCCTCTCGGAACAAATTTGAACATACTGAAAGAAAATCATGACAAAGCAGTAAAGAAAGAGAAATATCAAGTGAAAACTGTGAAATCTGAAAAATCAAATACTTAGAAATCTAAACATATGCAATCTAATTCAAATAAAAACCCAATCCATGGCCAACCCATGCCATCAACATCAGGATTAAACAAAAACAAAGGTGGACCAATAATGGTGGATGAATCTGAAAGTGAGGATTTCTCCTCTGAGGATGAAAGTGAGCCTTGTTGCCAATGCAAACATTCATTCCCACCACATTTGAAAGGGTACCCAGGTCTAGTGATCCTTAAGTGGGCTCAATGTGACAAATGTGGCCACTGGGTGCACTTAACACACTGTTGTGCAACTACATTCATCAGAAGAGGAGCAAGTTTTATCTGTGAATGTTGCAAATAGGTTTATGACTGATGTCAGAAATCTTTGAGAACATTTGTTTTATTGTTCCTGAATTTTCCAGTTAAGTTTTTTTTTGCATTGACTTTAAACTGAAGTTCCATTTGACCTTAAAAATTTTATGGTGTTTAACCTGGTAATGAAATAATTGGTTTTTATACCAGTCTACCGCGAACTTAGTAGCCTCCCCTGAATACAAAATGGAATAGGGTATGACATTCATGACCTAATTAAATTATTCTCGAGTGATTATCATGTAATACTAAGGTGTTATTTTGAAGAAACTGGATGAAAGTTGCAGTTAATAAAGGCAATATACTTGGTAAGTCTCGATTTTATTTTTTATTCTTAGTTTAGGAAGTAGCACCGCGAGTTTCGTGACCACCGGTATAATGTAATTTTAAATACATGGTACGAGTGAAACTACCCGATCTTATCATAACGTTACGAACGCAGTACAAACACCCACAACGGACGATACAATGTACTGATTAGTCCAAAGTTTCGGCGAAAATCGCCTTGTTCAGTTATTTATTGGCGTTACACATTTGTACAATTAATATTAGCCACATCTGATTCATTAAGTATTCCACAGTGAACTGTGAATATGCAGCTTTAAATTGTATTACAGTTTCAAACAATAGAACCCTACGTGCATTAAATGGAAAACAAGTTGTTTTCAAAGGTGCACTAGGAAGTCCGATTATAACAGATAAAGCAGAAGTTACTGCTGCACTTTTTGTTTACCGTACCGTATAAATGAGCAACGACAAACAAGAAGTTTTAGTTTTTAGCAATTCCATGACGTGTCAGGACATCTACAGCATTTCTTTAAAAACGATTATGGAAAGTGCGTATGTGATTGCACTCGCATTAATAACTTCAGGTCTGCCGCACGATGTCGGTGAGTGATTTCTCGTACTATTTCTTTTTCTTTATGACGTCGAAACCGTTATCAGATTTACAATTTCTACATTTTTTATTTTTTTCAAATGATTTTGAAGTCGCTGGATGCGCGGATGAGCCAGCTGCAGATCTCAACGACATCGGCCGAAGAGATTCGAACATCTCTTGGACTGGCGGAACGTTTATCAACGACTATGTGCTAACACCAGGATGGTACCGGGCGGTGCATAACGGATGGCAGTACTTTATGACCGACTCTACTATATTACCTGACTACACAATGTGCAATACGTACTGGCCGATATACATAAAAGGTATGTGTTAGTTAGACTATAAATACTACAACTTGTCACTTCATGATATATTTGACATATTTTAGAAATAAATAAAGTAAACAATCAGAAACATTTCTCGTATCAGACTATTTAAAACGTTTTATTTATCAATTCGCGACTGTGTTACAAACATACAATAACTTATTTGGAGAAGACATATTTAATGTTCATGATGCAATATAGTTGAAATGGCTACGAGTGTATGTGGGCATTGAGCAGCTTTCCGCTCGTCTTAAATAAATGAACTTTAAGACTTATAAAGATTATAACAATCTACTTATTAAGTTTTAGAACGACCGTAACAATCAACAACAAATGTTGTGATTTTTACGAGACAAAAGTTTACATCGTGCATTTTTTGAAAAAAAAGAAAGAAAACAAAACAAAACAGCACAATCGTATTTACATTTTCTTCCTATTTGAGATAATGACTTCTTTAGTAATTGTTATTTAATAATTGGTTTCTAAAAGTTAAATAAACACAGGAACAAACTAAATCAGTGCTTTTTAAAGCGCCTTTAAAGTGCATCTTTCGTTGTTTCAGGATCTCATCCGTCGTACGATTCCATCACAGATGTTCCTGTGTCCTACACAGCTTGCTTAAGGGATTACTTATATCCATGCAGCACTACCTTTCTTATAAAGATAAGAAAATGTGACAATGAAGTTCACTACTACCTGCAATTTACCAGATACTTTTCAGCATACTGCTTTGGTATTGTTTTCAACTTTTTTATTTCTAAATTCATTAAACCAAATTATTCAACCGTCAGAGAAACGGGCTCTGACAGAAATAAAAAGTAGGAATACATATAATTCTATCCCCTATTAAACTAATTTATTATAAACCTTTTGTAGTAAGAATAATGGCGTTACCAATTATTTGGTATGTTTGAAAGAATCGCAGTAATGATTCAGTGAAAATCTAAACTGTGTTTTACTTACAAATCATGTTGAATATTTAGTGATGTACGATGAACAAATTCTTGCTCTCTCTGTAAATTTGTATCTGTATAACATGTATAAGTTAGCTCAGTTGGTTACGTCGCAGGAATTGCATGGCTAGGCGCTGTCGCCGTGACGGTGCGGGTTCGCTCCCAGCTAGAGACACTATCATTTTTTATCTTATATCTTCAGACAAACACAAACAGGTCGATGAAATACCAACTGCACCTGCGGACGTCGATCTTGGTCAGGTCACGGTCAAACCGCAACTCCACTTTCTTACCAAAACGTACACTCAACCCCGTGAATATCATGAATATATACCCTTCTTAAAGTTTGTTTGTAATTTCAGAAGTCAGAGTTCCTACTTTTATACGGTTCATTGGTGAGTGAAGTTACAGTTAGTGCTTATGTTTTATTTGTTTTTATTTTGTTATTTATTATTTTATAATTATGTTAAGGATTATTCAAAATATGACAAGTTTATAAAATGATCATTTTCAAATAAGACACCAAAACTTTACCAACGAAGAAAACATGACACAACAAAATAAGTGTTCAGTGTCACTTGTTTTACCCATATCATATAACAACATTAAAAGAAACACCATCGAACGAGGTGCATACTTGTTTCTAAATATAATTACCTATTTCACACTGTGTTCCGCTGAATCCAGGAACACAGGAGCACGAAAATTCATTTACAAGATTCGTGCATGTACCGCCATTCGTACAAGGGATCGACGCACATTCATCGATTTCTTGAAAATAGAAACATATTTTGCACACCTATGATCTCTGTATAACTAAAAAAGGCTTACGCTTATAGTGACCTCAAAGAACTGAAAAATTTTGTCATATATACTTACAAATCTAGCTTAAACAATACAGCAATAGATGAGTCTTACATTAAGCCGATTGGAATTTCCGCAAACATATTTTTTGCTAGAGCTTTTCTACAGTTGATCATTATGCTTACCTCTTTGGTTGCACGACGGTGGCAGGGGTTTAAGAGTTTATGAAGGTTTATGGGGAAATCTTTTCTTAAAAGAACCTAGAAGCTCGATTTGT
Source organism: Corbicula japonica (assembly GCA_038501625.1). Lineage (NCBI taxonomy): Eukaryota > Metazoa > Mollusca > Bivalvia > Venerida > Cyrenidae > Corbicula > Corbicula japonica. Next base: position 70,329 of record JAZAYU010001074.1, on the reverse strand, counting down.
TTCTCTTATCCCTGTCATCGTGTTCTTGCTGATTTTACTCCAGGAGCTCTGGTCTCGGTAATGTTTTTTTTATTTGACAAGTACATAATATGCATGTAGGATTGAACAACAATGTATTTAAGATAAGTGTTTATAAATATAATATATATTTACTAGGTAAACCTACGGAAATACTTCAAGCATCGACACGTTTATTATCTAAAATAAATTAGGTGAAAAAACATCAGTTCAACATTTTATCCGTAATTTGAAAAAAGAAGTAGAATATTGATAAATATGTTGCAAATATCTGGACGACGTTAACACGTGTACAGATAGCACAATAGATACCCGCTTACTTGTTAACAATGTTACAAAGAAAAACATTCACGATCTTTACTCTTTTGCCTATCTTTTTTGATAAGTTTTGTCATTTAATACTCAACGTTTATATTTGTTTATCTAAACTTAACAGATAAAATTAAGGGACATGCCGCTGTGTATACATGCAACATTGATTTTACCGGAGAACGTTATAGCTTACGTTCATTCCGAAGTAATACCTTGATTATGGCTTTAATTAAAATATCTGTTCACTTGTCTTTATATTCTGATATTCTTTATATTCTAATTTTAAAAGTCTTTGTTGCAGATGTAAATGACTGTGAGCCAGATCCCTGTGAAAACGGCGCCACTTGTTCAGACAATATCAACAGCTTTACGTGCTCCTGTGCTTCTGGTTTCCAAGGCAACACATGCCAAACAGGTAATTATACTAGTCTGTTTAATTTAAATGGTTAAGATAAATAATTAACTTTAGGTACATTTTATTTTACCTTTGCGGCATTACACTGACGTGTACGGTTGTTATAAGATTATAACTAAAGGTATTTTTGCAAATTTTATGTTTAAATTTACTATTAATTAGCTTAGTCAGTAGGGTTTTGCAATCATTTTTCCATGGTGCGGAAGATTCCTCTTCCTGACGTATTTTCTAGTTAAATTTTTTTATTTTTTACTTGTGTTATATGTATAAAATGTTGCTCTGACTCAGACGTTCGATGATTGTGTCAGTCATTGGGTTTTATCAACTATGCGGTGAATAGTGAATCATGTATTTTATTGTTCATAACAACCCCGTTTATCCATTAAATTTGTTCTTTCTCTGCATGCCACTGACATGAATAGGTGTGGAGGATTTGTTTGAAATCTGAACCCGGTATATTCTGCTCTGAGGATCGCATTATAACACAAAATAAAAATTTAGTTCGTGTTAAAAATTTGTATAAACATAATTTCATATTTCTTAAGGGTCTCAGCCAATCGTTGTTATAGCAGCAGCAGCGACAGGTTCAGCAGTTCTTCTCCTTGTCTTACTCGCTGGTATTTTACTTTGGAGATGTAAAGCTCGCCGACGACGACATGATATCAACAAAATTTTCAAAAGAGAATTTAGGTTTGTTTTCTTCTTTTGTTGTTTTAAAGATACAATTGAAACAAATTTACTCAAAGTTAGTTTAAATGTTCTTTTCAGTAAGTTATTACTTTTTTACAGAAAAAAAGTAAAGGGTGCATATCAGATATTGTCATTTATAGATCCAGCGAAAAGCCTCCCCACACAGCCAAAAATAAAGAGGAGAAATGAGTATGTTTATATAGTAAACAGCTTCAAAATAGACCCAACAAACAATTAAACAAGAAATATCTTTAAAAAAGATAAACGGCGTTGATGGAAAATATTTATATATACACGTATATAAGAAAGAAAGAAATACAGAGAGGCGAAGCAGACACAGTTTAGTTATTTTATTTTACTTGTTATAGCTGTTGACGAACCCTCCCTGCCTTCTTAGTATGACCTAGAGATTGAGCGACCGAATCATGACAACTCATAAATTCATTGAAAGTGTCTTTCAAAAAAAATGTTCAAGCTGTTGCAACAATTTCATACAGTGATAACAAGTCGGTTAAAGAAGCAATGTCTTACATTAAGTCTTGATCTACATTTATTCAGTTTCAATAAAATACATCTTGTAGAGTTAGAACTCAAGATGAATAAATGTCCTTGAAATTTAATAAAAATAAATACAAACAGCCTGTTACAAGAGCGAAATCTACCAACTTTTACGTCAATTAACTTTAAAAAAAGTGTCCCTCCTGAGTATTGAACCCGGGTCCTTCGCTTGGGAGGCGAGAGTGTCATCCACTACACTACAATGAACCTGTATTTTTGTACTTGAAATAAACAATCAGTATCAAAGGAACTAGAAAGAAACCAGTAAGAACTAGAAATATCTACACTTCTCTTTCGTTTTACTCTGTGTAAACTTGTATGCAAGTGTTTAGCTGACACCCAAAAATATTCCATTTAAAATTGTATTTAAGCCATCAATATTGACTTAACTGGTTATTTAAATCGTAAATATGTTTTTTTCTCCAATACAACACCCACTAATAACCAATCGAAATAATCTATTTGATTTTTCCGCTGCATAATAATAAAAATCCCACTAGATACATACCTCTCCACCCTGCTAGATGCCTCTCTGGTGTGAATAGCTACCAATCGAAATAGTTTATTTCATTTTCCCTCTGCATAATAAGAGAATACGAGTATTATTTACAACATTTCATTGGTCGAAAAACTAGGTCAAAAGTGAGCTTAGACAGCTAACGCCGAAAAAGGGAGAATCTAGGGGTTACCGCATTGGAACAGAGGCAAATTAATTTGCCACTGGGGGTTTAAACCAGGTTCTAGGTGCAACAACCTCACACTTGCCCCAGCAGGTTCTCATATAAACAAACAAGTTTAGTGAAATAACACCAACCCACCCATCAGCTCAACAATGAGTTTATTTCTGAATTTAGTTCTTAATGAGTTAAGCTCCGCCTATTGTTTCTCGTTTAGGGCAAACCCATTCTTTTATCTGGCGACCATACGCCGCTTGACATGGAATGGTATTAATTAAAAAAAACGCATTGAAGATTCCATGTCCACCGGCATATGCACTGTTTATTGGTGTAAATATTGAGTTGCGCTCAACCCGTGGCTAGACGGCGTGTGTAGAAATGTGCATTTCCATTTCTTTCCAATCCAAGTGTCAATCAAACCGAGCCTGCAATATATTCATATTTGTCGCATTCGATGGCTTTACTTTTAATCTATTTCGACTTGGTGAAAAGGTTCGGTGAACGAGTACAATAAATTTTGAAAGGGAAAACAGCAAGTTAAAAACTACAAAGTTTAAAACTGAGTAAGAAGTTTTTAGTAGCCAGTGTAATGCAAATGTGATGACGTTTAGAATAAATTCTTACAGTTTCGATGAACTTGGAGAGTCGGGCAAAAAGTCAACCGTTTCTAATTTAAAGATGCCACCGAACCATGAAAACATATTTGATGATTCTCAAAAAGAACTTGTTACTCGCAACACGGTTACAGGCCTAGCTACAGATTCCGAGTCGAAACTAGAGAAAAATATGTCAACAATATCTACCATGGGTAAAGGGATTGGAGTGGAAAATCCAATGTATGGAAATAATGATGCACACAAAGAAAGTGAGATTATTTCAAAGGTGAAACCGTCTGATGACAGCATTCCACCTGCTGGTTGGGAAAATCCGTTATATGACGGATCAACAACCGCAGAAAAGGAAGATGCCTACATAGAAGAAACACTTCAACGTGTGACTGATGTAAAGCAAACCTGTGACGGTGTAAGCAGTGTGACCGGAACAACGGATATAGGACAGGGGCCTTAAGGACTGTAAATATTTATCTTAATGTTACCCATAAGTAATTTTTAAACAACGGTTTTTTGAAATTCTGACTAACCGTAGCCTGGTATTTATAATTGTTTTTATTTTTATTTTACAGTGTTCATGTATCTTCCGCTATTCTTAAAACTGACATTAATCGCGACTCCACTGTTAAATAACAGTTAGCCGACAACGGGCTATGTAAGAGATTTGTGTTGCCCAATATAACGTACTGTAATGAAAAATATTTCGGCCTAAAAACCGATCTGAAAATTTAGCGCAACTCAACTATGTCATAATATAAGCTTTAATTACGAAGCTAAATCATAGTACGCGCGACATTTTACAGCCGCAAAAATAACGCCTGTAAGACGATTTCATCATTTTGTTTTGTCTTCTCAGTTTATCTTTATTGTTCACTTTTTTCAGACATGGAACCTGAGCAGATGTTATGCTTTGCAGATTATGAGGCGTGATGTATATGTTGTGTCTTGCGGATATCTTTAGCGATTCGTTGATATTCATAAACTTCTTATAAGTGTAAATATAATTATGTAATATGAATAATAATATTTCTGTGTAAAAGGATGTTGTATGAACAATTCTGCTGTGTTCTGGTGTATATATGTTTGTTACAAATGTAATTCAGTGCTTACGTTACCCAACTTAATACATACTGATCACTTTTATAAAATGTTTTAGAACTTAAAAAATACACTATTGATATAAAGAATTTGTTGGTGTCTTGTTTCAAAAAAGAGCATTTTAAAGTCTTTTTCTCTTTTTTTGTCTTTATATTAGGTTGTGTGTAGAGGTTTATACTGAATGAAATTAAATTATGCATTTAATTTTCTGATACCACTTAACTAGTTTTCTCTCTAAAACACATCCAAGTGTCTTCCACGCAAAAGTTAAAGAAACGTGTTAATATAACCATAGAAAAACGAGAGCGAGAACAAAGGCCAAAATATCTCAATGTAAGACATACACTTAACAACTTTTCTAAGTATGCACCTTCGTACTGGGGCATTACTGGCTCGATAACTGAGCTATTGCTATAAAACTTTCAATAAAAATGCCATAAATTCTAACTGATTTATTATAAAAATTGGTCGAGTTTAACAGGAATATTGTAAAACTAAAAGATAGGCGACTTCATTTTATGTATTTAAACTGATTTGCCCCAAAAGTGGGTTGGACTATAAACAGTTATACAACATTAAGATTAGAATGAAATGAATTTAATTTAACAGAAATAGAAGAATACCATATATTTCTAGGTTCCAAATGTTCATTTATGTGTACGCATAATTCGTTTATTAAGTTGAACATACGCTTTATTAACTGATTTTGTGAATTTGTATTCTGTGGGTGTCAGTATTCTAAATGATTTTTAGCAGTCAGTTGTAGGTCATTTTGAATGAAGGTTTACTAATAAATCAGTTAGCATCCATTGCATTGTTTATAAAAAGTTTTAGGGCAATAGGCAAAAAATCAAGCCAGTAATGCCCCAGTACGAAGGTGTATACTTAGAAAAGTTGTTAAGGGTATAATAAGCTGAAATGTCATAAGAGACATGCAAATGTTGCACACAAAAACTGCATATTCAAGCGCGTAAAACTATTTTCTAAATGTTACAATGACAAAACATAAGTTGTCAATTTAATTAAAACGCGCAAAATACAAAACAAATATCAAATATCAATATTTAATTTTATACAAAACTAAAAAAGAAACAAAAAACAACGAAAAACAACAACAACAATTACAAACAACATTCTCATAATTTAAGAAAAATGAAGATTAACACATACAAGACTGTACAACGATTGCAATAATTTAGTTTGCATCTTGAACATAATATATAAAATGATAGCCGAATTATAAATCTGTAATCCACAACGTAAAAGAAACATAACACTGCATATCTTATTATTCTTTTATATCCCTTAATTCGGAAGTTAGTTGTTTGAATTGAATTATCTCCCTTTAACTTAATATATCTTGGATCCCTTAATTCGGAAGTTAGTTGTTTGAATTGAATTATCTCCCTTTAACTTAATATATCTTCAATTCAGTGAATCGAAAGATCCTGCTGACTTTCATTGTGTGTGTCCCTGTCTATAGCACTAGTGTGCGTTAAAACTCCAAAAATAAAAAAGGAGGAAGCACGATGCGAATAGATGTGTATATGTAATTGTCTCGTATGTTTGTATGTGTAAAAAATAAGTGTATGTAAATGTCTAGGTAGTCAGAGGGTCATTTGTGGATAGTTATGGTATATAGGCGTTGCCGGAAAATTTCTCTATTGAGAATTTGGATGGCACGTCAATAACCATGTACAGCACTATTGGCTAGGCGATGTCGCCGTGTCTGGTGCTTAGATCTGTTACTTTATGTCTGAAGGTTTGTTCGTTGGTCACTTATCTCACATATATATATATATATATATATATATATATGTCCATTTATTACCACGGCTAGCATCCGGGAAATCTACAGCGCTCTTCATGATTCGTGATTAACCTGTCCACAGTTTGCCGATTTGCATACCTTTTTTGTGTTTGCACGAATATTTAGTTTATGATGGTTTTTTATAAGCCGACAATAAACAATTTTGTAAAGGTGTACTTGTTATTTCCCATGACCGGACATCAACCAACGTAAGCACAGTCAAAATTAGTCTGATTGTTTCACGTTCACCTGCTTTGTATAGTAAACTGCCTCGTCGGTTATGTCAAACTGTAGTTGATGGTAAATTAAGCTAGATGGACTTTGTTGGCTGTCTGTGCCTATAAACAGATAAATAAAAATATTATTAAAACATTGTAATTGTATAAACGTGGTAAAATGACTCGTATTTTCACCTACTTTAATGTGGCAATAAACTTTTAAGTTGCTACTTGCAAATGCGCGCAACCATTATACGCACTTTTTTGTAAAATGGGTTACATTTTAAAATACTCCTCAGTGTTCTATGTTCACTGTCATATGAACAAGCGATAAGGATGGATCAAACTATGAACTATTTACTTGACGTGTAAATTTAGATTGCACTGCACCCTGGACTACGGGGCAGGGGTAGATATACATGTATGTATGTGTTATACTGCCATTGAAATATATTTTTATTTCTGCCATTTCTTTAAATTAAAAAAAAAATCTTCAAAAGAAACCGTTCGCACATTAGTTGTATATGTGATGTGTTTTATACAGTTCATTTTTTAAATTTAATCTTCCATTAGATCAATTTGAACTGTGTAACTTTACAAACACATTCCAATAAATAAAAATTGCTAAACGAATTATGACTGGAAATCACAATCTTATGTTTTGATATTTATTATAAATTCAGTAATTTTTGTAATTGTTATTATGTAGTTCATTTGGCTGTGAGTTAAAACAATCGGAAACAGATTCGTGTATGAAAAGGGAACTTTGGAAGCCACCGAACACGGCATATATGAAAATATTGCAGGCTCGGTTTGATTGAGCCTGTTCATGGACAGTAAAGGAAATTCATATTACTGCCCACGCCGCCTAGCCCCCGGCTTGAGCGTAACTCAATATTAACACCAATAAACAGTACAATTTTGATCCATCCCAAACGATGGGATGCATATGGCTATAAGAGGATATATGCAAGAAATGTTACAGTAATTTAAATTGATTCGAACGATTGTTGCCTCAATAACTTCACATCTGCAAAGATAAGCACGTGATGCTTATTGTTTTCGAAATAAAGGTCCCCGAGATACATGTACCTGTTTGTGACTGTGGTTGCTCAAATTCCAAAGTGGTCTGATTTTCTAAGTCGGCATCTGCAGAATATGATGATGTTTATCATTTGGAGTTGAAAACACGATGCTTGATTATTATTTATATTTTTAATGATAGATATTGTTAAGATCAAATTTATACTTAGCTAATACAAATATTTTATACTTTCTCTAAAAGACTTTTGGTAAAATATTAAGTTCGGATTTTATAAATATTTTTATGAAATGACCGAATATGTATACATTTGAGTTCTTGGTTCTTGAAGTTTCGTTAAAGATATACAATAATAAGGTGCAGTAGAACAGGTTTTTTATCAACAGTGCAAATTCCAAGGCAGCACATCGCGCGAATCTTCATTACATGTAATGGGAATGTACATGTATGTATACAAACAAGCATTCCGTTAGTTGTTGATTGACCACTATATGAGATAATAAGAAAATTTGATAAATGCACTTTAAACTGAAAGGTGGGTTCGCTAATAATGTCAGGTAGACATCGTTTCTTGACACCAAATTTAAGAAAAAAAAACTAAATACAAAACCTGATATAAATATGTTATAGCTTTAATGCTGATATATTATGTTTATTTGATACCTATTTATTTTATTTAACTCATATTAATATTAGCACAAATGAGCACGCACCGGAGTCGTTAATTGGTCTTATATAGGATATATCATTTGCATCCAAATCTTCTGGCAGTTCCTCATAGATGACCTCTGGTATGTTGTCAACAGTACCTGAAGCTAATAAAAAGACAGCTAAAATGCCATGATTTCAATAACAAATTACTTGGCTACAGTATACATTATAGCAAACCAAATCATGATTTTTTCCCTTGTTTAATGCCGACAGTGATTTTTTAAAAGAAAGTCAGTATATCATTTCGTTTCACACGCTGAAAATTATGGTATAACACACATCGTATTTCTTTGGAGACTGGTATATTTTAATATTAATACTTAAGGTTTATTTGTACAATGTGATTTTCTAAGGCCACTGAACGGGTGAAACAGTATAACGCTATTCGCAATGCCAAATACAAGACAAATACAACACAATTTTCAGCAGCAGAACGTAAGTTACGATCAGTAATTAAACATCATTCAGTTGTCATTAAACTAGATTCGTATCGTGACAAAACCATAGACTTTTATAATTGCATTGTGTATGGAATATACTTCTATCGTTCATGACAAACACACTTTTTTCATTATAATTGTGTTTTTTAATGTTTTACTATTTTCTTTACCAATTATTTGTTGATTAGACTTCCACATACTGAAACACTTTTTGCACTTTCTAATGGGAGTAATAAAAATAATCTTTCATTACCATATATTGGATGCAGGTACTCGTTATTTCCATTGGTGTTGTCGGATATCTGCAAAACATTACCCTCTGCAGAGCGACCTTCAGCTAAATATAATAATAATATAAAAGATTCATCCAAGTATTTTATCAGTACAGGAATTTCCCTATTCCTTATTATTCGATGTCGCTGTTATGGCATGCATAACTTTCCAGGTACATGTATTAACTAGAATCAGTTGTGATACGTTTAAACGAACACACATTGTAGTTTTGCATTGTTACCCTTTGCAAACAAAAGCGCTACGCACCTATGCACAGAGGTGTTTTCGGCAAAAGAGGTCAGGTACATATAAGACGCTGTGTTAAATTTTGAGATGAAATATGCCTACCAATTATAGTCTTATTCAGGAAAAAAAGGAAATGAAGCACATACGATTGGTTGTTGCTTTGAAATTATGGAACGTGAAATATTGGGACATAAAACAAGATCAAGACACAGTTTAAAACTTTATACAGCACTTGACTAAATGATTTATATCATAATGGTCTTGATGATACCAGGCTCCAAGGTTATAAAGCTGAGCATGGAAACCAGTCTCAAATCTCAAGCATCTGATTGGCTGAATTGGCGACTGGTCGCCATTTCAGCCAATCAGATGCTTGAGATTTGAGACTGGTTTCCATGCTCAGCTTTATAACCTTGGGCACAGGGTAATGTGTCTAGCTGTGTGCAACATATTACGTTTTGTATATCAAACAGTATTTACATGTTTCGACATAACCATGTTTTAATTAACATAAATTAATATTTTTACGTATTTCTCTTGTCGTTGTTGTGTTTCTTTTCCGATGGTGGCACTTTCTGTAAACAAAAAATATTCAGAAATGTAGACCTGTGATATTTTTTACAGAACACCTATTAACGTCGAGCAGCTCTTATTTAGGACACTTTAGGATTCTTATAGCTGTTAATTGTTATTTCTATAAAATTGCTGTTACGTCTGTAATGCGGCTGAGCTTATAGTCGATTTTATTAATTAACTAAAATAATATTGACACACTATGTACAATTCAGTCCAACTTAATATGGGTTTCACTCAATTCATATGAAACCTCAACAGAGCCAATACGATATAACCTGGGCCAATACAGGTTTTACTGGGCCAATATGAGATTGCATGATTCTGATTGGATAATGAACTAGTCAAATATGAATAGAATCAGTTATTTTTAAAAACAAATTTGCCGCCGTTTTGGAATTTGGAATGAGTTGTTAAACTTTTTTGAAGATATCATAGGCTTCAAAGATACATACAGTAGAGCCAATACAGTCTGTTCACGGGCGTACTGGGTTGGGGTGAAGGTTATTGTTTAACGTATGGAACAACACATTACTCATACAGAATTGGGATTCAAATTGAACAATGGCGCTGGTCGCTGTTCGCTTTGTTTCTGGTGGTGCATAATTTACGGATCTCAATCCTATACTGATTATTCACCAAATACCAAGTACAGCCCGTCGACTCTGCTCGCTTTAAGGTGGAACATATGCAACATATCTGCAGTACGGTATTTACATTGAGCAGTGTTTGGGATTGCTTGTGGAATGTTTTTGAACATTGTTTGGAGATAACCATCCGCAGTCCGCTAAGATAGGCGTGATCACTATATATAACTCCAGGTCAGAGACCACTAAATAGTTTCTTATAGAGTTACATTATAAGATTTGGGCCTCCTGTGATTTAATTTACACGACTTTTTCCAAAACTACATCAGATTTGCAAAGTGGCACTCTTGGGCAAATCAACGGGGTCTTCTCCAACTCATTCTCTCAGGATTTTAAACCGAAAGTAATCACCCCCAGAATGTATACAAATCTTCAACCCAAAATAAGAAAACAACCAACTTCATTAAAGTTCCACACATTTCCTTTCAAACAGTGTTTTAAAAAATCATTTTTATTTTAAAGTATATTATTAAAGTCATTTTACATTTTTGAAAACAAAAAATTATTTTTATTCTCTATAGTTTTGGCCAATGAATCTTTGAAAATAAAGTAAGCCCGAATTGTCCCTAGACAAAATTCTCCAATCCGCGACAGGCTTTTCTAGTTAGTGTCCTCTGACCTCCAATCAACAGGGAAGGTATGACTATTGTGGCGAAAATTATCGCGGGTCGGCCTAAATGTGACAATGTTGGACTTCCCTAAAATGTTCGTTATAAAGGATAAAAAGCATACAATGCATAGGCAGAAGTGTATTTGACAGTGCTTATAAACACATGTGTTTTTTTCTATAAACCTGTGTCATGGAAACAATGGAATTTTAATGAATATAAGTTACACAAGTGTCTAGCGTACCAAATATGGGACATGACATGACTAATAGTGTGTAAATCAACATAATTCAAAGCACATTGTCGGTTTTTGTTTTCTACGATTATTTTAGAGCATCTATTGGATTTGTCTAAAATTGCAAATATAATATTAATGTGGTCATTAATTAGTTTATTAATTCTTTTATAGTTGGTGCACCATAGAACCTGGTTTAAACCTCCAGTGGCAAATTATGCCGTTCCAAGGCGGTAACCAGTCGGGATCTAGTTTTGTAAATTGTTTGTGGTGTCTGTTTTGAAAGTGAACTGATAATTTTATTAACCATGCGCTCTCTTTCTCTTCTTTTTGGCTGCGTGGTGAGGCTGTGTCTTCTGAATGTTGCAATTCCTGATATGCATATTTCCACTTTCATTGCACAAAAATATTGAATCTTTGTCTTTGACTTGTCGGGAAACATATTATCACATAACAATTTATGTTTCATTTTGTACAATTAAATCACTGTAAATTACAAATAAAATAAGTCTGTCGCGAAGGATCAATGAATCATGGCTAAAGGTTATAAAACTGAGATTGGAAACCAGTCTTTAATCTCAAAATTCTAACTGGCAGAAATGGCTTCAGATTCAAGACTTGTATCCATGCTCAGTTTGATAAAATTGGGTAAATATATCAATAATGTTCAACTTAAATGTTAACCTTATAAGAGTAAATCCAAACAAAGTCACTACGACAATTACAAACACTACGGCGCCCGTTATTCCAGCAGTTTGCCATGACAACTGTAGATAGTCCTGCCCTGAAAATAAAAAATAACTTGAAGTGAGTTATTATGTTTACCTACAAATGCAATGTATATGTAATTAAATATGTTTACAAGTTTCGAAAATATTATTTTAACATCATGAAATTGTTCAGAGGTATTATAATATGATAATTAATCTAGATTTCCGAAATAAAACATTATCTTTGTACTGACAAACATTGTACAGAAAAGCAAGTCTTTAACAGATTCGAATTAAATTGCGATTAATATACGTTCATATTTTCTTTAAAAATCAGTCTACTCGAGGTGAATTCATTTTACTGATAGCACAAAACGATGAAAATATCATGTTGTCAATAGTTTCTTTAAAATAATTTCTATACCATGCACCTAAATATTTATAGCAACAAGTCTAGTCACAGATTATAACGCTTACTTTCACCATTCTGTAAACAGTTGAGCCCTTCAACTCCAGATAAACAGACCTGATCACAGTAGCCTGAATATCGGTCACAACCTAAATTCCGGCAATGCTTGTTACATGTAAGATCGCAGTTCTCTCCATAAAATCCATCTTTGCACCCAATCCGACACGTTCTGTTGTCTGTGTGACATGTTTCATTTAAACAATTAGAAGAACATGACATCACACATTTTCCTTCATATGCATCTGTTTTGTTACAAAGTAAGCAGACCCCATTGTTATTCTCACATTCCAAACAACTGACTAGTCCACTGATATTTGTTCGGTAAAATCCATGATTGCATTCTATGCATCCTCCATACGATCCGTTTGCATTAGTTCCACACTTTATACACCCTGTATTAATGTCTTGACATATTGATTCACATTTATTTCCGTAAAATCCATCTTCGCATCCCCATAAACACGTTCCATTTGTTGTGTGACACGTGTCATTTAAGCAACTAGTATGACAAGTACGCTCACATTCTCTTCCGTACATTGTTCCGTGGGTGCAGTGTAAACATTTACCATAGTCTTGATCACAATCTGAACAATTTTCTGGGCATGTGTGTTCACATTGACTGCCCCAGGTATTCCCAACGCAACCTGTTTGACAATATCCTGTCTTGCTACTGCAGTTACCATCGTTGCAATTCTTGCTACAATTTTTGCAGTAATTTAAGGATGATGTGATATTCAACGAAAAATGCATTCCTTCCTTGCATTTAGTACATCCTGCATAAGATCCTAATGTGTTAGTATTGCATATATTACAACCTGGGTCCATTAAATTGCAAGGCAAATCACAGAATGCTCCGTAAAATCCATCCTTGCAGCCAGAAGTACATTTGCCATTCTCTATATTACACGTGTCGTTTAAACATCCATCGGAGCATTTGTTTTCGCATGTTATCCCAAACATGCTTTTTGCTAAGCAACCTAAACAATTACCAGTGCTCTGATCGCACTGCTTACAGTTTTCGTTGCATGTTTGTTCGCATCGTTCACCCCAGTACTTGCTCTCTACACAGCCTCGGTTGCAATTTCCCGTTAAGGCGTTACAATCTCCAGCGGCGCAAAACTCGCCGCAGGTCTGACAACTATTAACCACTAAATCTTCACCAGACTTTGGATGCAAGCCCCGTTGGCACTTCTCTTCACAATTTGCACATGCATAAGCACAATAAACACTGCTTTTTAGACAGGGTTTAACAAATACTTCCGAGAAAAGGTAAATATGTTCCATGCACTCCATTATGGCACACTGTTCACATATGACTTTACATGATATGCAAGACCAGTTATAATTGGTTGTCATTGAGTTACCAGTACAACTATATCCAAACTGATTCCCTAGATTATAACATGCCAGATTTCCCACACCTTCTTCGCATTCATAGTCATAAAACAACTTCTGGAAACCATGGCATGTCCACTTGTCAACCAAACAGTATGTACCTGTCATGAAATAACCTTGCTTGCAACTAACACAATGACTATTTTGAAAAATGCATCCAGTTTGGCATGCTATCAAGCATTCTGAAAAGTAAAATCATAGATGAAATTGATTGGATTTGGCAAATTTACGATCATATATTAATCATGATTATGGTAACGTTTTTCAGAGTTATCTGTACAACTTTTTTCTGGGGTGACTCCGGCTACCTCAGTTGATAACGTGCTCATTTGGAATTGAGATTGTTAAGTGATCTCGCCGTAAGGGTTCATGTCCCAGTGCGGTCCTTTGTCGTCATGTAACATAACTCATTTATCCTTATACCACTATTGTATGTAATGCACACTGGATGTAATATTTATAAATGAGATACCTTTTTTCTAATAAAATTAGTTTCCAATTTATATTTCTGTCTCAATCTGTGCCATATTAGCTTTTACAAATGAAACACAACTTAGTTCCGAGTTTCAAATAAACTTCAAATTTTGAATTTGCATGTTCAATGAAAAAAATAATGCTCTCACCTGATACAATAACAATCGATATTAAAACAAATAAAATTATACTTGTAAACATGTTTAGTCGAGTCTTAGTGTGAATTTATTAAATTAATTTAACAAACGATAATGATGATCAGCCGGCGATTTTATACAAATGAAACTGAGATAAGGAAGAATATATTAAAATAAACAATTATAACAAATGTAGCACCATTATTTACATGTGTACATTTATAAACAGGAAATTGAGTTTCAGTGTTTGCATTTTGTGAACTTTATATAATAAAAATATGACTTATGTCAACTTATAAACTAATACAAATGCAACACAGAAAAGCAATATAAAAAGATAGCTGAGTAGCCCATTGAGTTGTAGTGACGCTGGTAAATCGATGTCCATCAACTTGGCGGATAAAAACAATACGTTGCACAGAATTGTTGATGATAAATCAAGCTAGAAATTAACGTATGAGTACACAATTCTGTTACATTCAAAACAATTTGTTATCACTTTTGTTAGTTATCTTTTTTTTGCGAATAAGTATGCTGATTCAATATATTTTTTAAATGGGATAGTGAAAACACACCTTCATTCATGATATATGAAGGAGTCAAACTGTGCTTGTGTTATTTCTTGCTAAGTACATATATGCTTTCTAACTTTTTTCCTGCGTTTACTATTAAATATAGAGTAAGATAACATGTAATGCATGCAGCGATCTCTTGATATATAAAATAAGGTTTACGAAAAAACTAAACCAATGCCCAAAATACACCGATCATATCACTGGGGGCTAACGCGTGTGACGACAAGTGCTGCGCAACGACAGTAAGTGTACGTTGCACATCGAAAGATTGTTTACATTACGACGACATTTATCACGTGCTTGTTTCATTTTTGTGTATTTTGGACTAATTTTACTTCCAGTGGAGATCCAATAATGATGGTAAATGTTATTTAATATAAACTGACACCTCTTGTTGTTATTCATAGTGCTTTAGTTTAGATAATGTCATGAAACTAGTTTATTTTTAGGTTTCCTGCACAAAGTCATCTACATATTAACTTCACAAAGAAATTACTAATGGCATGTATAAAAATTCTAATTTAGTGTATAAATGATGTGATATGATAATTATACGCTTATTGCTTCTGTGTTTCTGATTAAAAACCACCAGTTAGGCTGTTTTTCAGCATTAGATGGTGTGTGCGTGTTGCACAGAGACTCTGTATGCTGTTCAACAAAGTAGCATTTCGCGCGTGTGTTAATCAACGAAATCATTTAATAGTTTTCAGGGAATAGACATTGCTCTATGTCGATACTCCTGTGTTTCATTTGGCGGTGAAACATGATGAGGCAAGTCAAAGTGCAGTGGTCCGCCCAGAGGAATAGTTGTCTTACATCTATGAGACAGTCTCTTCGTCAAATATAGGATATAAAGAAAGAACATTTGAAGTACCTGGTCGTGATGTGGCGATAAAAATTCTATGCTCTATGATTTGATAAATTAACTGGGAACATCAGCGTTAGTGGAAAGCAATGTGAGATATTGCAAATATAAGATACACGTTTACCTTAAGATTATTCATGTGTAAACTTTAATTAATATATTAATCTAAAGACCCTGTCACACTATACTACGTTTCCACTCCGTTGGCACGGCAATGTTAATTTTCAAGACTACGGCCGTGAGATCGCAAGAAAATTGTTAAATTTTTCGTGAAGATGGAGATATCAAGATGTCCACACAGCGACCAAAGCGTTGCTACGGAGCTCCCATTGTGTTCTATCGCGTTCCTACGGATTTATTGTTGCTGATTGTGTGTGCTCTCGTGGCGCTTGCACTGCTTGCACTGCATGCACTGTAAGTTCACGGCGCTCACACTGCGCTGACGGCATGCTTAAGACATTTGTTTGCTATTCCTATAAAACGAAGTGAGTAGACACATCTTCATAAATTATTTGTTTGTTCTCGAACAGTTGAATCTATGCCTTTGGGCCCTCCGTCGTCGTCCCAGATTGATATGCACAATTTATTTACTGGACTTGTATATCGGCAAGCAGAAGCCAGGCTTTGTGCCATAGTGAAATGTGTGTTTATTTGCAAATCTTATAATTGTATAAAATTGGGTTCTTCTTTTTCATGCAAACGATGATGAAAACGGTAGAAGCGCACTAAAGCATGTAGTCGTTGTAAGAACGCAATAAAATAAATAACACTCTATATAAACGCCGTGGACGCGCCGTATAGACGCAGTGACGTCTCTAAAATTGTCATAAAATCTCCGTACAAGCGCCACTTACAAGCACAGCATTCGCACTGCGACCTATGTGAGCGCCGGTAGAGCTCCTGTGTCGTTAAAGTAGATATTACTGCGTTGCTATGGCAACCTTTCGGCAACCCCACTGCGCTCTTTTCAGAACACCTAGCGACCGCATTTGTTTTGTGCATGCTCAAACGTCTGTCGGCGTTCTACTGGCGGTACCACTACGTTGCTGCGGCAGTGTTACGTACTTCGCGGCCTCGGCGTTCTTGAACCCCATAGGATCGTCGTGAGAACGCTGCCATAGTGTGACGGGTTTATCTGTATTAACTGCACTGTTATATTTTAAAAAGTTGTACGTTGAACTTTTTGTACTACGCATCCTCATTGCTTATTACTTAAAAAGAAATATTTTTTTTATAAGCGATTCTTGTAGCCGTGTGACAGTATTCAGAAAAAAGAAAGAAACGTTGACGTTATAAAAAGAACTTCATTAAGTTTATCTCTTTGTATAAATAGATTTGATTACAAAATATGATACATGTGTAATTATAGTAATACACATGTATAACACTTATTACATTTATATGTTGCTTGGTACACTGAGATGAATAGATTGAATATATTAAATATACCAGAACTATGTCTCGGTAGGTTTTGCATTTCGAGTGCAATGATTTTAAGAGTCACTTAAGATGTTGCATGACCACGGCCCCTGGGAAGATTTGAACCAGTGTTAAACCTTAAAAAGGATATGTAAGTGAATATATCAACAACATTCAGCTTATAAACTCTTAAGCGTTCTCAAATGGTTATCCTCGCGATCAAGATGAGTATAATTATGCAGACTTTTTACTGATAATTCCTCTGTGTAAAGCTGCCACAAACAGCATTTTCCACACTCGGTCAGGGCTTTGCTGTCGCATTATCGTTATTGTTTTAGTCTTGCAAAATATAATGTGCATTCATTTAAATAGGTGTTATTTGGAGTATGGGTCCCTTCTGTATTTAATGCACTTAAGGGCCTGCCACACTCCTCCCAATTCTATTCATCGATAAAAATAAAATTATAAAAATCTCAATAACGGCAAAATGTTGTTAAATGAAACTTTGCACAAGTGTTTGTTATTAATGTATCTTTATTTTACAGATGGTAAGACACGTTAGAAAAGTAAAGAAAAATAGCGAGATCTAAAAATTCCCTCAACTTCTATTTACATAAATTCACAAAAACTAAAGAACACAAAACATCATTTTAAATGCCCACATGAGTAATATGATACTGACAACAATTTATTGTGTCCTCGTGATTTACATATGTAAACTTTACAAGATATTAGTAAAAGTGTTTGACCTTCAATTTCCTGGTCACGTAAACGGATGACAATCACTGATTTCTCTTTTAATAGTTGAAAGTTTTTTACAAAGTACACAACATTTTCTTGTCAGTATCATTGCGCTCATGAGGGAATTTAAAATTATGATCTGCATCCCTTAGTTTTTGTGAATTTATGTAAATATAATTCAAGGAATTTTTAGGTCTAGCTTTGTTTCTTTACTTTTCTAACGTGTCTTACTGTATGCAAAATAAAGATACATAAGTAACATTCATTTGTGCAAAGTTTCACTGAACGGCATTTTGCCATTACTGAGATTTGATGATTTTTATTTTATCGATGAATAGGATTGGGAGGAGTGTGGCAAGCCCTTAAAATTACTTTCTGCTCAAGCCGGCGCCGAAGGGTATACGAAGTGTAGCATTTTGAATTAACACTGATGTACAACATGCATGCAACATAAGTTTCGAACATTCTTTTTAATATATGACTCCTTTCAATTGTTTTTATAATATTAAACTTACATGCTTTTGAACTTTAAAGCTACCAGAAAGAAAAGTATAGGTAGTTTATTAATTAACAGTTATCTGACACCTTGAAACCGGTGCCCCGTTTTTATTCAATTGCATATGTCATGTTATAAACAGAGCCTATTTTCATATTTAGAGCCTTCATTATATATAGACATAAATTTGCTTTCATTGCGTCAGTAAATCTTGTGATTTACTTAATAACATGTCACTTTCAGGCCATATTAGCCATCCTATGCCCCACAAAGCAGAAAGTGGAGACTACTTTGTGTCAACAATTAACTGACTTTCTCGAATAGAAACATCCGGTGATGTATTTATTAATTACGAGTACGCATGTTAATATCAAATGTTATAATTACCGCATCTTCGCTATCCCGTTTCCAAACAAACCGAAAACAGTCTTCATTGATTAACGCACACACTGTCGAATAGAAACGCACACAGTTTTGTTGATTTCGTATATACACGTACACTTTATTTTACTTTTACCGAGGCATAGAAACACTTGAATAAGAATTAATTAAAAAAATGATAAGTAATGTTTTGGTTCTTGAAACTTATACTTATGGTCACTAAAATAAGAAATTAAACAAATAATGCAATTGAATAATATTTTATATGTAATATTCATACATTTATGTTATATTTGGCAAAAACATCGCAATATCAGATGAAATCAATCATTGATAAGCATAAAATGTTTTGAAAAACGTAAAATTAACTATACATTACACACCTTGATTTCTGTTTCATGTTTGAGTCACCTCTATGTCATTTTTTCTATACTCAACAAAAATAAAAAGTATCCACTTTCCTATCTTAAATTTTGTAAAATTTGAAAACGAAAACTTTGAAATCTGTATGTGGACAACTTTGCATTTCTGTTATCATTGCAAAGAGAAAAAGTGTTCTTGAAAATCTGCAGCCACAACTTAGTTATCTTTCCCTTTGTTGTAATGAGGGTTCCAGAAAAAAAGTCAGTGATTCTTTGAAGTATTCATATTGGTTTGAATTAAATCAATCTTTCCACCTCTTGTGATCAATAAAATCATAAAACATTCATCAATAAAACAAGTAGTCCTCGATAACGTACGCTAGAAAGTCCAACCATTTCCAATTATCTCCCTTTAAATTGAATATGTAGTGTTTTGTAATCCATTATTAATTGTTATTCGACTTGCCGTTGCTTAGGTCTTGGTGTGGAAGATTATGTTTATGAACCATAGAAATTGAAAACAACTGAGATTTACCAATTGAACACCATTCAAAGCGTACCTGATTAAATGAAAATATGTTAATGAGAATATAAGCATAAAAAGTGGATACTTTTTATTTTTGTTCAGTATATGTTAATTTTATTAATACAGGAACAAGTCAGGTGTAACTCTTGCTAGCGGGACGTTTTATAAAAAAAATCTGTTGAGAAACATAGTACTCTAGCTGTCGATGCGCAGCGCAGATGTTTTTTTTCTCTCAGCGTTGATGTGTTGTACACACTTCAAACTTTAACATATTAATTAGATACATCATTTTACTTATTATAATAAAATAATAATTAATGTCTCTTCAAGCATTTAGAAACCACTAAAATTTATACTTTTATTCAAGGATGGATACAAAGAAAAGTAACACATTCGTTAGAAGCGGATATATTCTCCGATAACAAAATTTCATGTCACGTGTTTTAAATGATATTATAAATATTTTTAAGCTATTTGAATAAATCTATGCAATTCTGCAATAACGCGATTACTGAGTTGTTACACAGATGCTTTTTCGTCAGTTTATGTTGGTTTCATATTTTTATGGAGATTTAATTTATAAACTTAAGAAGATATAAGGCGATGTTAATTTCTCCCTGTTATTCGTAAAAACCATCTGTAAATTTAAAAAGAAAGGTTACCAACATGATATTTTACAGCGCTCTGCAGGCCTGGTGATTAGCCCACCTACAGTTGATCATTATGCTTACCTCTCTGGTTGCAAGACGGTGGCAGGGGTTTAAGAGTTTATGAAGGTTTATGGGGAAATCCTTTCTTAAAAGAACATAGAAGCTCGATTTGTTTCTTTTATCAATTTCACCGTGTTCTTGCTGATTTTACTTGCTGGTGCTCTGGTCTCGGTAAGATCATTGAGTACCCGCCCTGTGACGTCAACTGTCCGAAGGTACCTTTTCCCGTGACGCTCCCCATTTGATACTGTAGTCTTTCTGGTTCTTGGTGTTTCAACCCACAGTCGGCACTCTATCTATGTGCTATTCAGCACCATCATATATGTGCCGAGCAACAAATTAGGAGGACCTCATGCTTACATGGTAAGCCGGTGAACAAACTAGTCATCTAGTTAACTAGTTAAAACCCGCAGTAGTATTGTTAATACAGAATGTAATAATACGAATTCATCGGTTGAATAAATCGTCGGCGTATGACTGTGCGTTGTAAACATTTTTTTACATGTCGACGTGAAACTCCACAAAAACAACAAAAACAACAAAATAGCAAATAAATGACGTGTTTAACCAAGCCATTAATGAACCGGGATGGAAAAACTAAAAGACCATTCAATACTTCCACATTAAAATTAAACAACCACGTCGCCAATCTGCTACAACTTGAACACTTTTGCTAATACTTCATTGTATAACAAGCTAAGAGCACTTCGAGTTGCATCTCTGCTCACTTGTCTTATTTTTTCCACTTGTGTTTACTTTATCGCAAAACGATTGCTAAGTTAAGTATCTATTGTTTATTGTACATTTTATAAATGATAATATCTCTAGCTAGGAGCGAACCCGCATCGTCATGGTGCCTAGCCCTGCAATTCCTGCGACGCAACCGATTGAGCTATCCGAGACAACACCCAAAAAGGTTGATCGGATAGCCCTGATATACGTAACAATCGATGCATGACATAGGTAAAGGTTTAATTGTTTACTGATAACAGTACTGACTATATGTACGGGGAGACTTTTAACGGCACAAATAGCGCTAATGTGAATTTCAAATGATAGTGCTTCTAGCTGGGAGCGAACCCGCACCGTCACGGCGCCAGCGCCTAGCAATTCCTGCAACGCAACCGATTGAGCTAACCGGCACAACCCAAAGAAAGGTTGATCGGATAGCCCTGATATACGTAACAATCACTGCATGACATCGGTAACGGGTTAATTTTTCACATTTTTTTTTACAAATACATAAAGTTTAACAAATTCTTATACAAAAGTATGTTGTACATGTACCACACGTAAAGTGGTCTGTATTCGTGTATGCGGCTCATCTTATTATAATCAGTTTCACTTTATTGAGGTAATTTAAGAGTGAGAATTTTTAGTTTATGAGCATTTTTTATGAAATGTGGATCGGATTTTGTTTGAAGAGGAGAGTGGTAATGAAACAATTATGTTTTAGTGTTGTTGAAGTTTTAAAGTTTCAAAAAGGAAAATGTCGCATGGGGCCGGATCTGGAGAGTATGGTGGGTGTGGCAAAAATATAACATTTTCTGACTTTAAGCATGGCTTTACAAGCTGTGCATACACTTCAAAACTAAATGCACCCGAGATATCGATGTGCCAGCAGCTTTGGCAATATCGAGAACCACGTACCTGCCATCACTTTCAATTATTTCCCTGACTTATGAGACATTTGTTTTGCCTGTTACAATCAAAGGTGTGACTGATTTTGCTTCATCTTTTACGAAATCTGTGTTAGTCATACATTTCTTTCTCAACCTACGAACTGTCTTATACAATACCTTATCAGACCCACAACGTTACCGGACGGTATACCAAATCTGTAAAAATCTGCTTTAGCGCATGATAGTTTTTTGTGTGTATAATTTGATAAAAGCTTCTAATTTCTTCAGTATTATAACCCGTTTGCGAAACGTTTTACAACAATGGTCAACGACTGACTCTGACTTTAAAATTTCTGTTAAATTTAAACTTTGTATTGACGTTTATCAACATTCGCGAAATCGTTCAACACGTTATCTCGCTGTACAGGTACAATACACCTTGCATATCGAATAACCCCCATTTGATGAAATCAAATAATTAAATATCGTTTCAATTAGTTTCTCAGATTCTGTTATAATTATCAATAAGTGAATATTTTCTCTACTCCAAAAAATGCTAATAAAATATATCCGATTGGTCGTTTAGCATCCGACATTGAGTTTTTCAGGTTGTCAGTATGTGAACAATAATCATTATGGTAACTTGCTTATCTGTATTGAACATCTTTTAAATCATTACCTTACCGTTTATGCAACGAAGAGTTTATTTAAATGGAAATAAATGCAAAAGAGTTAACTACGCACATAAAACTATTAAACAGGTTTTATATACTTAAAAACCAATGTTCTTATTATACCGATCATAAAAATTTGTAATTTCTCCGCACAAAATTGGACCACACTCTTCAAAGTGGAAACATTATAAGATGCTTTAGTTTACTACTATTTATGAATGCCTATAAAATCCTCTCGTGCGTTTAAAAACTAATGACCCAGTCACAAAATGAACCGTAGCAATCCCATTATTGCAGGTTAGACTAGATTTATTTAAATTTACTAAGTAATCAAACTTTAAATAAAGAGACAATGATTTTCGTTAATGCTAAGTTTACATCTGGCCACGAGATCCCCGATTAGCTAGAGGCTAAAAAATCGGGGAGCTCTACGTTGAAATGGTATACTCCACGTTCTGTTACGCTTCCTTACGAAATCGGCACGTTTTGTTGCTCTCTACTGCGCTTTGCTACGATCGAGCCCACGATTTGCATCACGTTCTGTTACGCTTTGTTGCGATCAACACGATTGGCTTCCACGCTCCACCACGTTCCGTTACGTCATGTTAAGATCCCCCACGACAAAGCCGCTTTGTTGCGATCTCCTGCGATTTGACCTACGATTTGAGATTTCAGTGTATGTTGTAGTTGTTCTGGGAAATTTCGTCTTCTTTGGAGCATCATCCTGGGGCGATGGGGTTTCCACCGGAGCATCTTCAATTTCTTCCGGTTGTGGAGGTGGGGAAGTGGGTGGTGGCAGATGAACATCAACCACAACAGTTCTTGAAGTTTTGGAACCTTTTTCGTTTCGCTGGCATGATTAAACTGATAGAGTACCAGTAGATAAAGCTGTTATGTATATGCAGCTTGCGTGGAAATCGTGGCTATCGTGAGGAAACGTGTTGGAGCGTGTCAGAGCGTATCAAGAACGTGAACGACAATCGGGGATACCGTAGGAGAGCGTGACGCAACGTGGAGCAATAAATGATAGAAAAGTGTAAATCGTAACAGATCGTGGTAGATCGTAGCAGAGCGTGGAGCTATCGTGAGACGTCGCAGCCAAGCGGGATGAAAAAATGTGTCCACGCTGTTGCGATTGTACTCCACGTTCTGTTACGCTTCGGTACGTTCCGTTACGTTTTGTTACGAAGGCCACGCTCTGTCACGATAAGAAAATGAATCGGGGCAATCGTGGTGAAATTTAAGTTTGATTTAAAATCTGTCCCGATGCCCACGATGTCCCCGATTCAAACACGTTCCGTTACGCTCCTCCACGATCACCCCGATTCGACTCCACGCTCTGTTACGTTCGCCACGATGCTCTGGAATCGGGGACATCGTGGTAATCGTGGGCAGATGTAAACCTAGCATAATGGAAAATATATCCTATACCGACGATTAAGCGACTTTTTTAACACTTACACTGATTTATTATCAGCGATTTCTAAGCGCGTGTAAGGAATTCAATCATTTTTCATAAAAATAATTGAAAATGATGTTTCTAAATATGTTTCAAGTTTGAAGAGTTTACTCCGAATCCACACCGAGAATTTTGTAGTTAGAACACTGGTAAAGTGAAACATCAACTACGACACCATATTTTATCACCAGATGTTTTATAAATTCTTGTGAGAATGATATAAACTTTGCGACGTTAGAACTACAAATCAAACACTATTATTCGATTGTGTGTTTGAATATGAAGTTGAAGTTGACAATATGAGATAAACCCAATAGGTATAAATGTTTCGAATTTGCATCAAACATTGGAACAAGATGTCAGCTTAATATTTACTACACTTAATATACATTTATTGTTATCTAATATGATTTTGAAGGTCGAAAAAGCCTGTTTGCATGGTCGTTAAATATTCTTTGTGTCTTCGCTTCAGTGCAGTTGGCAAGCCCGAGTGACAACGAAAGTCGCCTAAGAACCGATTGCATGATATAGAAGAAATTTGTTTTTACCAGTGTAAGATAGAAATAAATTTCACCGAGTGAGGTCCGGGACTCGTTTTTTCATGAGTGGCGAAGCCACGAGTGTAGATAGATCTACATTATTTCGGAGCTCACGAGTGAACTATATTTCTATCTTATTTCTTAGTGTGTTCTTGCTGATTTTACTCCAGGAGCTCTGGTCTCAGTAAGATCATTGAGTACCCGCTCCTTCGGCTTTGCAATGCTCTTAGCTTCTTATGTTTTATATGTTTGTGTGCTTTTGCATGCAACATTGTTAAGCCGATAAGTGGGTTGGAGTTTTTTCACCAAGACAACTTGTACTTGTTTGTGATATGAGAACCTGTTGGGGCAAGTGTGAGGTTGGTGCACCCTAGAACCTGGTGTAAACCCCCAGTGGCAATTTGATTTGCCACTGACCGTTCCAAGGCGGTAACCCCTCGGGTTCTTATTTTTGTTTATTGTTATTGGTGTCTTTTATGAAACTGATCATTTTATTAACCACGCACTCTCCCCCTCTCTTCTTATTGACTGTGTGGGGAGGCTGTATTTTTCTGAATGTGGCGATTCCTGATATGCATATTTCACCTTTTTACACTGACAAAACAGATATTATTTTTATTCTATGCTTTTAATGCACAATTTTCGTGAAATTGCCAGAAACATTGCATTAATTGGCACCGAAAACGTTTGTTGATGACTTTACGTCATGACTGTTTGAAAACAGTGAAATATATGTACATGTACCATTTTTATTTCACCGGGACAATTCTTTATTTCACTGAAAACTATAAAATAAAAATGTTTCATCATACGGGGGCCGTTTCGAGAAAAGAAAACTTCAGACAGCTGATGTCAATCGTTGAAACGACGTCATAAAGTAAGTAGACGTTAATACGTCTAATCATATTGCGGTAAATATAACATATTAAAGTAAAATAAACATCATTTTATTGTCAAAATGTGCAACAAAATCTCCAATTAGTTAATAAAAAATGATATATAATTGTTAGATCTTTCTAAAGGAAAACTCTTTTCCGTTACGTGCCCTATATAGTCATCTAAAGTAGAAAATTAAACACATAGAGCTCTATTTGAATGAAAAATAATACATAAAGGTTATCCATCATGCATTGATTCGTAAACCTGTCGTGAAATCATTATCACGTCTCTGTTGTAGTTTCAGTTTAAGATAACAACGTCATTTATTATACACTCTAGTAATTCGGTCTGAATTATGCAATAGAATTAATGGGAGTTTGAAAGTTATTCGCCTTGAGTATAGGCAGTCTGCTTTAATTGTTGAAATCACTTTCCTTCTTGACATTTAATTTTGCGTCAAATCATTCCTTAGATGTGATCGTAGTCAGGCTCATTCAGGTTGGATATTGCATTCTTTTTACACTCGTTCATCGCCTTGCCAAGTTTGTTGAATGTATCATCGGTATCATCTATGTTCATAGTAGATCTGAGTTTTCCTCAATCTGCATTCGTACTGCATGCGTTGTATGTGTCGTGGTCAATGTGAGCAATCAAACCCTTATCTAGTGTTCTTCCAGACTGATTCATATGAGAGTATGTATAATCTGTGGCGTCACGAGAAATGGTCGTATGTGAATACGTAGGATCAAAGAAAGGGGTAGACTTCGTGTTTAAATGTCCATAAACATTAACATCCTCGGATTCATTGTTTTGTACATCTGAACCAATGAGTTGGCCGATGGTGTTATAGTTATTGTCGCTATCGCCAGTTGTCACATTTGCTGTTTGTCCTTCAGTTTCATTAACGTTAACTGGTGTTTCCAGCGGTATAATTTCGTGGTCACTGTATGTGTTATTTGCTACTGCTAATAGTTTTCGGCTGGTATTGTCAGAATTTCGACACGTTCGACTGTGGTCGTCTTTTCTTCGACTTCTTTTCTTTCTAAAAGACAACGAACAAATACTCACAAGAAACTGCATAGTATGCATATTAGGAATAGCCATTTTCTGATTAAAAAGCCTCCCAACCAATCTTTTTATAGAGAGCAAGATAGAATGTTATTAAAATATATTGGTACGTTAAAACGACAGACCAAAATAACAGAAACAGAAAAAGAGGTTACCGCATTAGAACGGTCATGTTCAAAACAATAATGCCGCTGGATGTTAAAATTAGGTTCTATGGTGCACCAAACGCAGAACTTAACGTACATGTTCTCATATTGAAATGCGACACATCCATCAACTTAGAAGCGATCAAACGACATAATTATAAGACTCTTATAGCGAGATATGTTGAATTACTAAGACCAGAGCAACTTTAATCTTCTCTTCTTCTTGGCTCTGTGTGTGGGTGGGGGGAGGCTGTTTTCTGCATGTGGCAATTCCTAATATGCTTATATTACTTTTTAAATTAGATCAGCGGAGCCAATATCTCAGGAATAAAAACATGAAAAAGAGTACCCATGCATCATTCATATTTGTTGTAATTTAAACTCATTGACTAAATTACATGCAAATGTAAATGATTAATATGTGATTGGTATGTAGTCTAGTGATATTCTTTTTATTTTGTTGGATTTGATATCAGATATTTGGCAAAGGGAACCTCAACACTGGAGTACTCAACAGAAAACTATTACTAAAATAAGTGTCATTGTGAGCAGCGAACTAAGTGAATAAAATGTTGACACTAACAGGAATTATTTATTTAGAATATCGGCCGATCATGTATAAAATATTAGAAATAATGTTTTCAATACTCACTGAAAGCCTTATACTGTGAGGATATCGGAGACAGTTATTTGCGTCAAGAAAAAAACACCATTACCTTAAAATGAGAAAAGTTGTCACTCCGAACACAATCACCAATATAATGGCGACGGGGACAGCTATGTAGATCTCAAATCGATTGTTGCTTGGCGGAGCTAATCATTACAAAATATATGGTGCATGTAAGTTAATTTAATGTAAGATGATCTTTTCAATGGTTGATAATAGAGGTCATTGGTTTCAAAGTTCCCTTTTGCATAACAAAAAATTTTAGTGTTTTACCCTGGCAATGAAAAATGAATAAAAAATCGGCAATGAAAATAATCGTAGATCAATGGTGGGGTAATGTTAATGCTTATGTTAACACACATGATAATATTTCTTATTAAAAGAAGCATTAACAATGTATTTCTGTTTTCTTGTAATGGCAAATAATGACAACTGCAACAATGGTTCGTTTTAAATTATGCTAATTTAATGCCAATTTCTCTAATTGTTATTGCAAGGCATTTCTGTTGTATTGCTGATACACACTGTTAGCAAAATAAGAAGTGGCCAATATATATCATGACAGTGATTACTTTCAAATTTATAAAACAAAATAACAGATTTAATTTTCTATACCGTTACTTTTTAAGAAAAAATGAAATTGTTTATCTTTCAAAAGTACCACATTTAGAGTAAATTAGAGATAACTGGCAAACTTAACCATATGGACATGATAAACTTTTCATTGCTTTTTTAACAGATAACAATTTACATGTTTGAAGAGTACAATGCTTATTCAATGTGCCGGTGAAAGTACACATATTAATAATTGAGTGTTGTTTGATTAAAGATGCATTAATATTTGTATTTTTTATAAAAAAGTTCATTGTGGCTCAAGCATTCTGTTTCAGATCACCGACCAGAGCATACCGTATCACAAACATTCTTCCGACAAATAAGACAGCTCTGTATTTATTGCTTTGCCAGACATGTAAGTTATTCAAAAATGCGTGATACGTGACAGCGGATGAAAAACCGAAAAGCTGAAAACAAGAGTGACGTGTGACCCTTGAAACGAATGTTCTGGTCGTTCAGCGCATCATAAATGATAATTAACTTCAGCGCATCATAAATGACAATTAAACCATGGCGAAAAGAAAAAAAAAACATTATAAACATAATACAGTACTGAAAATTATGAAATTGATAATTTTTCCGATTCCGATCCGGTCCGCTTCCGATCCTAATATCATCTATAACCGATCCGATTCCATTCCAATTTCGGTCCATTCCAATTCGATTGCACTTCAATTTTTTAACTTTAGACAATGCGCTCCAAACGATCTTTACGCTTAAACCGATTCTTCCGATTCCGATCTTTTCGCTCCCGATTTTCATTTGTCATTAACAAAGCGCTCCAAACGATCTTTACGCTAAAACCGATTCTTCCGATTCCGATCTTTTCGCTCCCGCTTTTCATTGGTCATTACTTATAACGCATCTCGCGCTGAAATCATTAGGGGAAAATAGTTTCTCTTTTAGTTTCGGACAGCGTTTATGGTTTATATTTCATACTGAACTTAATAAATGTTTACATTCAAAAACGTTTATTAGCATTAAATACATTTCAGTTGTGAATCTCCTTACTAAATAAAAAACACATTAATTCCATAATGAAGCACGGATGAATGTAAATGTTCCTTATTTCTTCCCTTGTGTAAGAAAAAATATTACGTATTTTCGCAATTTTTGCAAAAAGGTTCCGAACTTAATTTCAATAATATCATGCGTGTGAATGACAAGCACACCATTTACTATTATATGTTTTAAGTTCTATTTTACAAAATTATCGTTAAATTAGTTTTTTATCACTAGTGTTTGATAGCATAAAACTCAATTAAATTACTGTCAAAAATTGCTTTGTTTAAAGTCGTTAAAAGAATCGTAAGAAGCGATTCGGATCGCTACTATATATAACTGAAAAAAATATAAATAGAAGCAATCCGATCCGATCAAAACGCTCCGGTCTTTTTACTCCAAGCGATCCAAACGCTCAAAGCGATTCCGATCCGGTCAAAACGCTCTAGTCTTTTCACTCCAAGCGATCCAAACTTTCAAAGCGATTCCGATCCGGTCAAAATGTCCCGGTCTTTTCACTCCAAGCGATCCAAGCGCTCAAAGCGATTCGCTTCGATTCCATTCCATTTCCAATTCGATTGCGCTTCGATTGCGCTCCTAACGGGATCGGTTTGCGGTCCGCTTCCGATCCGGTTGTCAATTTCATGACTTTCAGTACTGTAAGTGCATGCGTGCTATCTACACAGTTGTTGATTTTGCGTACTTAATACTCACTTGTTGTTAAGCTCCCAATATCTTCTGCACTAAATGAAGGGAGGTGTGTAAAGGCTGTTTTGGAAACAGTTTCTGAAATATTTAACTGGGTAGTTATGTCAAAACGTAATGGTGTAAACAGCCTGGCAAGTATCTACAAAAGTAATGATCAGTTTTGTGGAAGTAGCGTATACGTTAAACACAAGAAAATCAAAATATACTAAGCCAAAATGAAAACTTGACAAAAATAACATGGACAACTCCTATTACATTAATGATGCCGGTAAAAATATGTATATGAATAAATTAGATCACCAATATGTTTGTCTTGGTAGTTATCGGTTAAAAAAAATAAGCGTTGGATTTTGTTCTGTTTTTAATTAAAAGGGAGGTAATTTTGCAAAATCGGATAATTAAGTAACTCTATCTTCTTTCTTTGCTTCAGTGGACTTTGCTTTTCCTTCTTTATATGCCATAAACTTTTACATTTGACATTCAAATAATCTGTTTGAGACTTTTTGTTTAAAATTAATGATCTCACCATGATGTAGAAACGAGAAGATAACATCGAGCCCTGTCAGAAAACATAACAAAATCTTCCCGCTTTATCAAATGTCCAGATATGTACAAATACCACAAATTAAATGAAAGATAAAATACAACATCACTGAACAAAAGTTTTGAATTTAAAAATTGGTATGTTTTCATTTTTGTTCAGAATACATCCCCCAAATAAATAGTAAGGTCAACATTTTCAATACCGATATTGTACTCTTTACATAGTGGATCTGGTTGCGTACTGATAATTAACATGCATTGATTGAGCTGCCCATGGCCTGTGTACAAAATAATCGGTGATTTGAGTACGCTATACTTACATGTATAACTCTTTCTGGAATATCAAAACGTTTTAAGATTTCCTCATAAAGTCAGATAAAAAGTATTATTCTACTAACTGGTGAATAAATGATGAGTGACAGGGAAGTATTAAATGAAAATAACACGTATAATTACCGAATTGGTTTAAAATAAGAAGGTTTCTGAGACCAAAAATAAATAAATGAAACTGTAATAGTAGGCGTATCCGTAATGTGCTCGTAATTATGTTTACCGTTACAAACTCGTCCTCTCCACCCAACACTACAATAGCAAATGTAACGTTCCGCATTAATGTCTTTACACCTCGCCCCATTCTTACACGGATCCGTTATACAAGCTAAAACATATAAGAGTATTGGCAGTAATTTTGAAACAACATGTAGTGTCATAAAGTGTATGGAATAAACGACTGACAACGATTATATGGTATAACTGAAAGTGAAAATGTTTACAAGTAGTACATAAATGTATGATTAGAAAGATTTAGAGTTCAAAACCAACAATCAAAATAACCAGCAAAAAAGACAAAACACAGGGAAATGGACGAAATAACAATACAAGTTAATCTCGGAAGCCTGGATTGGAAAGTGAAAAAAAAAACGTCAACAAAATATATAGGTCGCTGAGTGGATTTTAGAAGGCTCGCAATAAATTTTATCCTGTTTCTTAATATTTAGTTTTGTGTCAAGTGAATAAAACTTTATTTCTGTGTAACAACTATATATTTGTCAGTATATATACATAGCATAGGTTTTCAGAGCTAACACAAAATTATGGCGAATATTGGTGTTAGCATGCTTAAAGAGTGTGTGTTATCGTCTCGCCGATATGTATAAGGCACGTTTCAGATAAAAGGAGACTGTGGCAGATTACAAAATCCAGCATACACACGAAATGCCGGTGATTAACTGTGTTATCTCAAATACGTACGCCATGTATCGTAAAGCGATATTGTACCAGAGCCCCCACATTTTTCGTTTAACGTTGGACTTCCTGGACATAGCCAGTAACATGTTGTTGATGTCTTTTCCCACTTTTGAAGATATCACTACTACAAAGGCACGTGTATCCCTGTAA
Organism: Corbicula japonica; assembly: GCA_038501625.1. Lineage (NCBI taxonomy): Eukaryota > Metazoa > Mollusca > Bivalvia > Venerida > Cyrenidae > Corbicula > Corbicula japonica. The sequence continues at coordinate 38,567 of JAZAYU010001074.1, read as the reverse complement.
GTGTAAGGCAATGGATGACCTTTGTTAAAGTAAAACCATAAGCTTATTCAAGTTATTTTATACAATGTCTAATTAAAAATGTGAGAACACAGTATAGCCAGCTATAAACGGCCATGTGGCTTTGAACGGTATATGACTGTTGGTGTTAACCAGGTTCAAGAGTGATCGACATAACCTGTTCTCATTAACATTCAACAACACAACCTCCACCAACACCACCACCAACAGCAAAAATAACATATAAAATGCCAAGAGTGCACACACATAGAACAAGAACTTATTTCTTTAAATGCCTCTTCCATAAATGTTTGCCATACATTAAACATGTTAAAGTTTCCATTTAAAACTTCTTAGCAATAACTTGTTACATGTAATGTGAAGTTCTATCATTCGTAATTTTTAAATCCTTATTTTATGTTTGTAAAACTTTTTCAGCTTTGGTACGAAATAAAAATGCTAAATCCATTATAATTTTGTTTAAAGATATTTCTTGTTGCTTATAAACACGAAAGTGTTTCCTTAAAGAATGATTGCTTTTGCTCAATTTCATTTGCCACTGACCGTTCCAATGCGGTAACCCCTCGTTTTCTCTTTTTTGGTAATTGTCAGTTGTGTCTCGTTTGAAACTGATCATTTTATTAACCATGCTCTCTCCCTATCTTCTTCTTGACTGTGTGAGGAGGCTGTTTTTTCTGAATGTGCAAATTTCACCTTTTTGTAAAAGAGTTTAAGAAATTTTGGGATTTTTATGTGATCTTTAGTAATCCATTATCTATTACTTCTCTACATTACACAGAATGCGAGGCTTTTTGCTGTATTTGTCAATATTTTGTTTGAATAGTTCGCAATAACGAAACAATTTCATTTTATTATCCGCTAAGAAAAGTGTATCGCACACCATAATCGTACCAGTGTACAAGGACTGCTTGTCTTTTGCATTAGTATAGAAGCTTTTAAAACCATTTAAAAGGGAGTTCTTTCACCGGTGAGAAATAACGATTCTATTCCGATAAATTCCGATGAGAAGGAAATCGGAGTTTTTTGTGGTTAATACTTTCCAAACAAGGCACATTTGAAAAGAATATTGCAAAATAGTATGCGACCAAAAAAACGATATCTGTCCTTTGTGTAAATCTTGTATTATGATGTATAAAGGTTTGTACACCTTAACCAAAACATGGTATACGGACGTTTTCGTTTGCATTAGAATGTGCAGCGAGGATAGTATTTCGCATACTGTATGACCAATATATAAGAGCTGTTTTAATATTATTATATGTGAATCATAAAGAAGAGATCATGGTTTCCCGACAAAAGTAGTTCTTTGGGGATGTCAACAGGTACATTTGTTATTTTTAAACTTTGCGTTATTGAAAAAGACTGAACGCGTTGATTATATTCATTTGACTTGCATAATTGCATATGTGTATTTTAAAAATTGTATCAATATTTAAATTTTCTTATTCAGCATTCTGCTTGATATTTATAATTCTTTTTATTTTTTTGTATATGTGTGTTCGTAAATATAATTTTACATGTATGCATTTAAGTATAACTTGCTGAGCATTTCAATCTTTAAATTTTTGCATTAAATTTTATGGAGGTTTTACTTTGTAAAGTCTGCAATCATGCGTGAATGAATAATGAACAAATACAACATGCACAATTTCTTGTGATAAATAATTTTGGCGGTGATCGTCCTCGATTTGTTATATCAGCAACAGTTTACCTTTGTTCCAGCATATCTTTTATTGTAATCTCTACATCTAGTTTTACAATATTCGCCGTGATTGAAGTTAGCTTCATACATCCGAATGCCATTAATTAACATTATACCATAACCAACACCGTCATATTCATCATAACAGCCTAAATAACCAGCTGGTTGTTGTGCTGGAAATAAAACAGACATAAGATTAAATTCTCCATGCAATGCATTGTTAAACACAGAAAGGAATATAAGTACCTAAAGTTGAATTGAACGGATGATTTTTACCAGAGATACACGTATATGTCTCATATGAGTTGAAATTATTTAAACTGAAAAGGTTCTTTCACAAGATAATCTCTAAGACTTAGTGTTCCAGATGTAAGTAAATGAGGTCTTTTATGATGTAAACATCATTTGTTCTGGCAATAAATTAAATGTAAAACTTTGTTAAAATCGCTGTTTATTTAAATAGTTTGTTGCTTGATCTTTTATCGCATAAACTTATTCGACAAGGTTTAAGAGCAAATATAAGAACGCTAATTATAGCTTTTTTGTTCGAAAATTCGATTATTTTCGAATGTAGAGAACATATCGCTCACAAATGTTCATTTGTTTTCATGAACAACTTTATTAAGTAACATATTGTGATTGGAGACAAATAATCCTTTTAACTGACTTCTCTAGGCAGACACCTTTTTATGTTTCTATTCCGTTATTGTTTGTGGTGAATATTTTAATGTTATTCAGTTAATAAAAGCTCTCTGTCATCTCTGCATTTTAACTGTGTGAGAAGGCTTTGATTTTTGAGTGTGGCTTGACATGTATAGATCACATTTTTGGTAAGAAGTGTATTCACAGCCGTCAACCGGCAGAACCAGGAGCGGACGGAACATCCAGGCGCAGAGACGGTAATTTTTTTCTTCTTTGACAGCGGTGTAAGGAATTGTCATTTTCGCTAGTTTTGAATAACTGTTGGAAAAAAATACTGATTTTAAAAGCCCATTGAATTCTACACATATCCGTTGATTTCTAAAGTGGTAGAATGGATAATAAATATTTTATCGCGATTTAATACGGAAGTTTGTGAAGAAATCTCGAAGTTCTGCGATTTATAGCAAAATGCTCCATAGATCTGACAATCTGACGTCAAGTTCACCCCCAGATAATGTTTAAAATTATTTCTCCGTCTTTACTTTATCGATTTCTCTGAACTAAACAAAATAGTGTGGCTAACTAAATCTGGTTTTAAAGCAGTACAGTTCAACCTCTATTCAGCATTCACCCTAGAGAGTGTCGAAATGTGTCATAACATTTGTGGCTTTTAAAGAAAGGTAAAAAATTGAACAAAATATCAGTTTAGGACATATTCAAACTGGCTGTTTAAGACAGGTGGTTGCTGAATGCAGGTGGCTGTTTAAGACAGGTGGTTGCTGAATGCAGGTGGCTGTTTAAGACAGGTGGTTGCTGAATGCAGGTGGCTGTTCAAGACAGGTGGTTGCTGAATGCAGGTGGCTGCTAAGACAGGTGGTTGCTGAATGCAGGTGGCTGTTTAATACAGGTGGTTGCTGTATGCAGGTGGCTGTTTAAGGCAGGTGGTTGCTGAATGCAGGTGGCTGCTAAGACAGGTGGTTGCTGAATGCAGGTGGCTGCTAAGACAGGTGGTTGCTGAATGCAGGTGGCTGCTAAGACAGGTGGTTGCTGAATGCAGGTGGCTGCTAAGACAGGTGGTTGCTGAATGCAGGTTGCTGTTTAAGACAGGTGGTTGCTGAATGCAGGTGGCTTCTAAGACAGGTGGTTGCTGAATGCAGGTGGCTGTTTAAGACAGGTTGTTGCTGAATGCAGGTAGCTGCTAAGACAGGTGGTTGCTGATTGCAGGTGGCTGCTTAGGGAGGTTCAACTGTATTTGCTTTTTTCTGCACTTTGTGGTTTGGTTAAATTTGCGATTAAGTGTAACCGAGTTCTTGACATTTGGGATTTATGTTGATATTTTGCTATCATGAAGCCCCAAAACGCATTTGTTGTCTCAAGATCAGTTAGATATTATAAAATATAGACTTTTTTACGCCTACATCTTTGATAGTTAAATATTTTATATAAGTTAATCGTAACTACAAAAAAACACTTAAAAATCTCTTTAATGATTTTCGCAAGTTTTAATAGCCAGTAATATACAATGTGGTCATGTATTCTTTCCCCATAGAGTAAAAAATCGTGCTTAACTGATAAAGGGACATATTTAACCAAAGATAATTTACATACATTTGTTTTTAAATGAAATCCACAGACCGGATAAAACGAATTAATCCTAAATCTGCCTTAGTTCATTTCACAATGCATAACTCAAACATTATTAAATATTTTTCAAATTTTTATGTTTCACTGAAACGTTCTAGAAAATTTGGAATGGACAAAGGTCTATTGAGTTTTACATATTTCCCTTTAAATTATGGTCACGTATCAAAAGTGGTAAAGGCGGACGGAAACGGCTTTCTAACATTACTATTTATGTTACGTATTATGTGTGTTGTTCAACAGAAACACTTTTGTTCTTTGAAAATACTAAAAAGGTTTTACTTTATGCATTGTCTTGCAATGCAAATACCAATACTATCACTGTATGTCAACAAACTTTCATTATTGAGGTTGAAAAATAGTGTCAAAACAAATCATCAAACGATTTTCCGTAATCGATTATACCTGCTCCTGGTCCACGCCGATAAATTCGCTTTCTGCTTCAAGGACCTGTCCATTTCTGTACCCCAGCTCATTTGGCTTTTAAAATAAGTCGATATTTTTTTTCCAATAGTTATTCAAAACTAGCGAAAATGATAATTCCTTACACCGCTGTCAAGCCTGAAAAAAACATACCGTGTCTGCGCCTGGATGTGCCGTCAGCTCCTGGCTCTGCTGGTTGACGGGTTTGGTATTTGTACAGTTTTAAAATTACTTTTTTTGTACAAAAATGATCATTCAAGTTAAACCGTTGCTTCAAACTGTATTGAGGTTTCCTTTTTGTGAAATCAGTTAAAAAGTAAACACTTGGCTAAAGTATGATCATTTTAAATGCTCAGACTTGAATTTGTCTATGTGTATATGTGTTAATTAGAAATGGAATTGCCGCACTTTATATAATGCTCTGGTGAGATTTGCTAATAATCATTATGCAGTTGTTACATGTACTATGTTGAGGCGGGCAATAGGCGAAACTCGTTTTATCGACCATTTGATTAATATACGGCACATACATACATGTAACTGCTTTTCTCCCGTTAATCTTCTTTGATAGATGCTTTCAAAACACATTAATCTGATCCGAAGGTAAATAACACCTCAGTTGTATCCCAAAAATAGATTAAAACGTTCTTCCAATATGACAATTTCCAAATAGCGCTTTTCTGCATTTTTTTCTATTTAGATGTTAACGTATTTAACTAAGATGCGATCCAATTGACGTAACTTATTAATAAGTACAAACTGGCGGATGCGTGGGTAAAGAACTATCATTAAAAAAGGTGAAAAAATGAATGTATACATTCTTCGCTAAAATTCAAGTTTAAATTATCATAACACTATGTTTCTTGACAATTTTTAGATAAATTTATCAGTGACACATTTCCTGTACCATTGAAAATTAGCTCATTAGATTTCTGGAGTAAAAAAAACGATTAATAATTAGTTTTAACTGCATATTTGATCAAGTATGTACGAGTTAACAGTTAAAGTGTCTTTAAATTGATAAGCAATTTTTAATTTAAGAAAAAATTAAATAATGGAACGTCATCGGTTAAGTTAATTTTTTTGTACAATAGCATTATGGTCGATAATCTTTCGACTTCTTGATCCTGCTGATGATTGCAAAACAGAACCCGTAACGCCAATGAGATATCTTCTGACACATATTCACACGCGCCTCTTGTTCGTCCACAGTGCGATTCCTTCAATGCAAAAAAATACTAGTGTCCAAAAGAAACGATACCAATTGTTTGCAAGGACATGCAAAACAGAACATTTCGATTGATCCATTTCCTTCGAGAGAACTTTTAACAGCGTCATGCATGTGTACAAAAATCAGTTTCATCAACCCTGTACAAGTACATACAGAATTTAAATATGGATGAGATCTTTAACAAACATTTTTAAATTTTTGAGTGATACGTAGTTTGATATCGTTTCTTTTGGACACTAGTATACGTCCGAAATTTTAAATATCGAAAAGATGCAGTCTTTAAAATAAATGTGAACTAGTCGTTAACATGTAAATGCAAAACAGAATACTCGTTGCTTAGGTCTTTAGCAATAACGCTGTGTTCTCGCTGAATCTTTTGCTCGATTGTCGATACATGTCCTTAACATTCGATAAATATGTGAATTAAGTGTTGTGTGCTTAAAGAAAACCCCATTATTCTGTCCTTACTTGATTGAAAGTAATTGTTTTCTCTCACTCATGTTAAATGTTAAACATTTTTACACCATCGTTGACAAATTCTACAAATTGGACTCTTTATGAAAAGCTGTTGTGTATGTTATTGTTTTGTTTTTTGTCCTTCTATTTACTCAAACGTTCTACATTAAAAGTAAAAAAAAAATATAATTTAAATATGTTTGTAGCGCTACTGAGCTATTTGATTAACAGTGGCTTTCAAGACGGACCCCGTTTTATCCAAAATTTGTATAAACTGGCCGCCCCATACCCTTCCCGACTATAAAAATGAGGGTCTACACAGGGTCTACATTGGGGCCGTTATTAGTATATCCACACCGAATTTACTCTTAAATGCAAAGTTTTCTGAACATTCGTGTCACAATCTATAGACAAATAACATTACGTTTTTATCCAGTGTCTCTAATATATTTTAGGGGGGTGATGGGCGGGGACGGCCAGTTTATTCAAATTTTGGAGAAAGCGGGGTCCGTTTCCAAAGCCCATGTACTCTTATTAAGCAAACACAAAACTTGTTTGACAACACATGACACCTGTAGGTATATTCCTTATGACTCAGATTTAACAATCTAGTGGTTTAAAGTATCGCAAACAAGGAAGACATATTTATAATTTATAAAAATGTTGCATTATCGTTTAAATAAATGAAAAATAATCGCGAAGTAGTTAACTTAGTCCAAATAAAGATATGAATGTTTGATTAAAATCTATTTGATATCTTCAGATTTAAACATTCCGTTCTAAGTACATTGTGTATAAAGATGTCATCGTCTTTTATTTTGTCTTTAAGTTGCTTAACTTAAAATAAACAAAATCAGTAATCAACATTTTTCATTTTATTACCGATGCATGTTCAACTATATTCATTATTTGATTAAACTAAACATACCTTTTACAACCACGTTAAACGCAATAAAAGAGACCAGTAAGTAAAATATTCCGGTCACAGACATGGTTAGTGACACAAACTGACTAGAGCTTTAAATTAGAAAACAAGGAAGATACCAGTTACATCGTTTTCTCGGTAAACAGTGATAGCAATCGTTGACTATTATATCATAAGAATGATTTAGTTATTTCTTCCTTGCCTTATCACTCTTAAGAAACATATATCCTATCTCAATTAAAATTATTACTGCGTATACAATTGGCCTTGACTAAGCTGTTGTTTATACATGTAGTTGAAACGGTGACTATATGTTTTTTTAATTAATGTAACTGCTTATGATGGTTATACTATGTAACATTTTGGTATATCTCAGGAGTTACTATTTATTAAAAATACAAGACAATTTGCAGTGCACTTACATCAGAAAAAAGAAAATTTCTCCGACTGTATGTGTGTCTTTTTTTAATCAATGCAAAACAGTAAACAAGGTTCTCACTTTAGTATAATCTCTCAAAGTGGATTCTTGATCTAGAATCGTTTTTTCGCTGTTTGAATAAAACATAAGAAAACTCAAAAGCATAAAAATCTATATAACCCATGCTACCGTCGAGCAAACAAAGAAGCGTAGAGGAAAGCAACGAGGGGTTAATCAACAAGCATAAATCACTGTAGATTTCTTGTGGCAAGATTTTCTTAGGGGGTTTTCAAATAAAGACATTAAAATTAATTGAATGCTATTATAAAATCTTCATAATACTCTTGCAGAGCAATACCTAGTTGAAGCAGCGACTTTAAAACGCATATTCAGTGAAATCTTTTACATTCTTCAATCTCTGGAAAATTAAACTGGCTGTAATTATAAAACCCATATTGTGGTACGTGTGGATCGTCACCATCTACATCAACAACTTGGAGAAATCAACATTGCCTGAAGTTTTATTTCTTTTCAGTTTATAAATTAAATCTCCATAAAGCACTGGCTGTTAAATACCTTGTTGCAATAATGACTTTAATCTGCACATATATTTTCGAATAAAATCTGGATAGTACATTTCAATGAATAAAAAGAGTTTCCATTGTAGTGTATGTTTCAATAACATTTAAATGACTAACACATTTTCTCAGTGATCTCATAATATTGTGTCTAGCCGTCTTTCAAAAAAGTGAAATTTAAAAAAATATCCGAAAAAAAATGTTTTAATGAATTCAACCGTGTAAGTATTTTTGATTTTCATTACACATATAACACGTGGCGTTTAATGTGAAGGTGCGTAGGTTAACATGTTTAGAGCTTTTCTCACTACATGTTCACGTAAACTAAAGATTTTTCAAACTTTTGTTTTCAAAAACTAAATAATTATTATTATGCGCTTATTATGAAATTACTGAAAATCAAGCGGATCAAAATATCAACGTTGCCTCATTTAATGACAAAACGTTATCTCAAATAAGTAACAACTAACGGAAGTAAATATTCAATTTGAATTCAAGTTTGATATCACGCTTAATTTGTGCATCATATATCATATAAACCCATTGATTGTTTTATGCAGCTGTATCATATACTACTCAAAGTTTGCTAAGCACCAAGAATACTTTGGTTCATATCTTTTGCTGTATGCCTGATATAAGTTTAATTTCTTTATATGTACATTGTTAGGGAGTTTTTTTTAACAATATAGACGAATGCTTTATCAATGGTTATGTGTTGTTTTGTTTCTTGGGGGGGGGGCATTTTGAAAAGGATTATGTTTAAGATCGGTATGTTGATTATTATGAAAAAGTCATTTTTTTCCAGAAACAGCTATCGTTGCCTGCATCCAGGTTATTTCAACCATGTATATTTGTCGTAATTCAGTCATAAATGCTAAGTTAAAGTAAAGATCGAGACACCCTACACATCCCGGGTACATACCCTAAAAGTGGCATCTGTGCAGCATAAATTAAACACAGTCATTTCGTTTGCAAAGCTGTTAATCAAGGTTATTTGTACTTGAGAGACAGCATCCATACAACACAAAGTTGATTAACGTCGTAAATTCATGTAGACAGCACAATGATGTGCGGTTAAGTTGGTTCTTAGCGAACGTTGAGTAGTGTAATATAATAAATATTCTTAGTGCTCGATAAGACTTTCACCTCAGAGCTAAAACTTTAAACGCTTTAAACAAATTATTTGAGATGTCAAATGCTAATAAATGCATTTATAATACGCATGAGTTCAACAAAAATGGTTTTGTGTAAATGGTGTAAGGAATGTATGGGGATACTAGAGCCTACAACGTGTATGTATATAAGAGTAGGATAATCGATAAACAACTTAATAATATAACAATAATTTAACTACAAGATGATAAAGTATTATTTCAAGCTACATTTTCTGTAAATGAATATCGAAGTTGGTGACCTAGAATATTTATACTGATAACACGACTTAATTTAAATAAAGATAACGATTTGTTTGTTGTCGCAGTATGAAAGTATGAACAAGTACAAAAAATGTATATTACAGCGACCGCTCCAATAGAGTTAATGCATTAAAAATGGAGGTTGAAGGTAAACGTCCGGATGATGATATCGTGTCGGAACTCTGTGAACCATGCAAGGAAGGAAACGTTTCAACACAAGCTGACGGATATTGTAATGACTGTGAGGAATATATGTGTCAGGCATGTTTTCAAAATCACGTGAAAATTAAGTTATTGAGAAATCACGTTTTAGGAGCTTCAGGTGCAGCTCGTAAACAAGGAGCACGGTCACGGGAAGAAAAATGTAAGAAACACTACACAGAAAGTATCAAGTATTACTGCCGTAGCCATGATTCTGTTGCATGTGGAGACTGTCTTTTATTCGATCATCGAAAATGTGAACCTGAATTCATTAGAGATTTAGCCAAAAACTTTGAAGAAAGCTCTGATTTCAAACATATTCTGAAAGAGGTGGACAAGTTGGAAAACTTGAAAGCCGAAATAGAATCATCGCTTGCAAGGAATAGGAAAGAGACTACCGAGTTCCATGACAAAGCAATAGATGATATACAGAAATGTCGGACTGAAATCAGCAGTTGGCTAGACAAGGTTACGTCAAAAATAGAAGCAGAAGAGACGGAAATCTGGAAAGAAAATAAAAAATTACTGTTTAAGCTTGAGGACTGGATCAAAGAGATCAGCGATATGATAGACCAGGTTAGAGATGAAATAAATACCGAAAAATATATGATGGAAAACCTGTTTATACGTGCCATGGAATGCAAATCTAAAATAAGCAAGTTCGCTACAAAACGTGTACCGGAAATGAAGTCAAGCTTAGAAATCAAACCTTTTGCATTTGAACCAAATCAAATACTGGTTTTGTTTATGAAGTCGGCGAATCTAGGCATAATCAGACTCGGCAATGGAAAAACAGAATTGCAAATCAGCAACGAGAAGAGACAGAACGATATGACATTCGGTGATGGAGCAAACAGTCTTGCGTCTTCCAATTTACCAGGTAATTAAAATGCAAAAAGGCTGTGTATTAAGCTTATCTGCTAATGAATAGTAAAACAGATATCGTAATGTATTGTTAGGATATATTATATATAAATGCTTGCATTTATACATACATTTATTCAAATGGGAACTACATGACCGATGTACTATGTACACTCACCCTCAGTTCTAAATGGTCATTTTTGGTCCGTATGTTTGAAGAAAGACATATACTTAAACCTTGGTCTGTGATCAGTTATCAACATCTGTCATCGATTTATATGTTAAACGTTTGCTTCGAGCTATATTTAATTTTACTAACGTGCATTGCATACAATTAGAGGTCAAGCAACTGGAAACCTGCAAAGAATTACCTTTTCTTTTTTAGCACAATAGACGAAAAGGGAACTTTGAAAGCCATCGAACACTACAATTATGAAAATATTGCAGGCTCGGTTTGATTGAGCCTGTTCATAGGCAGTAATGGACATGCATATTACTGCCCACGCCGTCTAGCCCCGGGTTGAGCACAACTCAATATTTATACCAATTAACAGTACACTTTTGATCCATCCCAAACGGTGGTATGCATATGGCGGTGAACATGTAACCTTCAATGCGGTTTTTTCAGATTAATACCATGTTCAGCGACGTAAGGTCCCCTGATAAAAGAATGGTATGCCCGAAACGAGAAAATGGGCGAATGGAATAATTTATTTGAATAATTTATTTCCGGACAAAACAGTTCTTTTAAAACCCTCTTTTGGCATAGTGAAGGAACGAAAATAGCATACATTGTAAACATATGCAATTTATGAACAATTAGAACTGTTGATGAGTGTAGACCAAACGTTTTATATAAGAAGATTTTTTTCAATATGTAACTAAAGATGTAAACGCATTGACTAAAAATGCTTCATTTATGGTTTCTCCGATATTCTAAGGTATAATTAGCGTTTGTCTTGTCATGATTAGAAGGTATAAACATTTTAGTAGCCATCAGCATTGGTAAAATAACCGTGTGTTTATTTCATTACTTATTATTCATAAGTTATGTGAATGTGTTAGCGCATTAGTTATACTTGAACATGTATCTTTCTTTAAGACCTGAAGCTGACAATGATGGGTCTAGTTGGAGGGGTACCATCGAAAGTGTTGCGGCATTTGTTATACTTGCAAGTGTATCTTGTTTAAGTCCTGAAGCTGACAATGTTGTTGCTAGTATAATTGGTACCATACATAATGTTAAGGCACAAAATAACACCTGCACGTATATCTCTTTTTAGTACCTAAGTATGATAATGTTGGGGTACCGATAACGTTTACTTTTTATAGCACACTTTATTATGTACATGTTTATCTTCTGGGACGTGGTTCTGATAATGTTTGGTCTAGTTAAAGGGTTACAGCGTACCATTAAAATTTCTAAGGCGCCAGGTACACGTATACAAATGTATTTTGTTTTGGACCTGATGCTGTTAATCTTAGGTATAGTTAGGGTACCGTTGAAAGTTCTGAGGCAAACGTTGCACATTTCATGTATCTACTAGTATTTTGAAAACGTATGCTGGAAATGTTGGGTCTAGTTAAAGGATTTCCGTTAAATTTATATCTTAAAAGTTTTGAGACACACATTACACGTATGCATGTTTCTATTTCAGAACACGAAGCTGAAGTTGATGGAGCCGGTGAGACGTGTTCCGTCAAAATTCCTGAGGTGAAGATTAATCATAAAGAAATCAATATTGAAGAAACAAACATAATGATGTTCCAATGATAATAATGTGAACGTTTTAACGAGTTTGTGTGGCATTTCTGGTCAAACTAATTAAAATAAATATAACGATGTTTCGGAAAAATGTGAAATAAATATTAATTTCAGAAATAACCAGGCACACTTTAAAAATCCAGTTACTGTAGATATTATGTTTGGTTCCCATCTCAGATAAACATACATTTTTTATGTTAGTACTTTGTAACATTCATGGTTTAGCATCCCCCCAAACAATATTTTATCCATACCACTTAAAACGAGATAGATTTTTAAATATAACGAAACAAAAGACAATATTAAGTTAACAACATTATATTGGAGTTCTGAACATAATATAGATTTTTAAAAAATTTGATCCTAGGATCCTCTATGGGTTAAGCTACAAAACGAACTGGAAACGATCCGGCTATACACCAAAACAGAATTACAAGATAAAGAGTCTTTGCTCTTAAGAGAACGTGGAGAACGAGAAAAATCTGTTTTTGAGATGAAAGAATGTGAAAAGGTGAGGCATTGAACAAATCAACCTTGATTTTAAACTCCAAAATCTATTTCAGAATTGAGAAAGTACTTTTATTCAAAGACAATATAAAAAGACAATATAAGCTTCGCTGTGATTTAATAACCTCTAGTCGCCTAGATATATACTTTAATTGTTAATCGAAGAAAACCCAAACGCAAATATTGCATCTGGAGGAATAATAAAAACAAACTACAATTAAGCCTTATAAATAATAATGCATTGCTTTATTTTTTAAAGGATCTGTTTTTCGTTAATTGTTTGTCTTGTCCTATTTGAATTGACAAACTTGATATCATACGTGCTCTCTCTCTCCTTTTTCTCTGCGTGGAGAGGCTGTGTTTTGTGAATGTTGCGATTCCTGATATGCATATAGTACTTTTATATCTTTTGAAAATGGTGATAATCTCATATCACAAACGACATTATCATACTACTAGGCTAAGCGGTATCTTTGATAGGCTCCAAGCACGACATCTTTGAAAATGTGCAGGCTTTAGTAGAGCGTATTAATTGCCTCTAATGGATATATAACATTATACTGACCACATATTTAAATGTAAAAATTCAAAAATTTTAATATTTTAGAAAATCGTTCTCTTGAAGCAAGAAATAGACTCTCTACAAAAATTAAATAAAGGTCTTCAGTCGCAGCTGGACAGATGCAAAACGGAGTTCGATTCTTTAGAAAACAAATACAAGTTTTCTCAAGAGCAATATCACAGAAAGATCGAATCTTTGCAGTCAGAATTAGAGAATAATAGGTAAGTATTTTGAGACTCAGTATTAAAGTATTTCAGAAGACATGTAAACTTATTGCAATAGACAAAATAAAAATATGAAGAAAACAGACAAAATTTTTTTTGCAGTAGGCAGAATACACCTTTAGCAGCAAACAAAATAAACGTTTTGTTGCAGGCAGAACAAAACTTTTGCGGCATACATGATGTTTTTTTTATTGCGGTCGACAAACGCTTTGCAACATACATACATATAATGAACTTAGTGCAGCAGATAGGACAAACGAACAGTACATCAGCAAACAAGATTAGCGTTTTGCCACAGGCAGAAGAAATATGCATGTCTACAAACGCAATAAATGCTATCTTAGTTAACATAAATCGCGCCTGTTACTAGTACAAGTTTTCTTCATTACTAGTGAAACGTGTTCATATATAGCATTTCAACACTAATTTTATATAGAACAGTGCTGTGTAAGCAATTTATTTATAGCTCCATCTTCCCATGTTCAACTTATGATTTTGACTTTTCTGAGTATCTCATAAGATACTGTTATCAAACAAATTTCATTGTAATGACAAAAGCTTAGTAGAGCTCATGTCGATTCTGATTTTCATGCGAAGTATTTTAACACTGTTTGTATGAATCGTAGAGACGTTGCGCTCAATACTGGCGTTAATTTGGGTAACGTCAAAATTTACGTAAAATTTGATGTTTTTAAAGCAACGTTGTGTGAATTGTACATGGAAACGCTTACAACGAAAAACGTTATTTTAAATGGTATTTATTTCTGCAATTGTTGTTTTCATACAAAATAATTTATCCTTTTACAACATATCTGATATGAAATAAAACAAAATACAGTTTGCTTTTTAAAATTTACCAAACATCAAGGCAACCAATGTTGCTCAAAATATCATGATGAATGTCATCACTTATATGTATTGTTCCTCTTTTATCTCTTGTGTCAAGAACAAAACACACAGCCACTGTGTACACAATTGCCCTTTTCTTCTTTACAAGTTTATATGTCGAACTTCCGTCAGTATTTGATGTTGTTCGCGTGTAGTAGTCACCCGCCACGATACTTGCGCCACTTGCGAAAGTATTTCCCCAGTCATCCCGCACATCGTCTTGAAGTATCATTGGCTCTTCAGAAACCTTAATAATAAATATAAACTCTGAGTAATCACAAAATATATATCAGAACATTACAATACTCATTTGGTTTACAAAAAAAATATTTGAAATAACTTGTTATGATTATAACTGTTGAACATCAATTAAACTTCAACGTTAGTTTAAAATAGAAACAATTGAGTTATTGTAGTAATTTTAATACAATAAACGAATACCGGTACCTTAAACAAGAAGTAATCATCTTCATCATCATCAGCTACGACAGCCACTGTATCTCCCACATTGATAAGGTCCGCTACATCTTCACTACTTTCTTCCTCGAATGAATTCAGGCTCGTGCGATTCCCACCGGAAATGTCGAATTCACGGTCTTCGCCGGTCCGCGTTTGATTTTCACATTGTTTTTCCCCTGAATTATTTTCGAATTCAAATATTTTAAAATAATTAAATGTCTTTTAAGAAGATTATTATTCGTTGAATTATTTCATTGATATGGGTTTATAATTTATTTGCTAATTGATTGATTGATGGATTGATTAATTAATTAATTAATTAATTAATTAATTAATTAATTAATTAATTAATTAATTAATTAATTAATTAATTAATTTATTTATTTATTTATTTATTTATTTATTTATATAATACCTGCTAAGCAGTTGTCGCACGTGTAGCATGATTGGTCTCTCACTGTGATCTTGCCAGGGCGTGAGGTGGTCATCTGGTGCACTTTTCTGTTCTGCGGGACCGCCTTAAAACTGTAGGTTGCCGACCGATCGATTTCTGTGATATAGTGAAAAATCCGTCTGGAATATATGCCAGATTTTGGCTCGGTCAGGTTTTCGGCGGCAAATTTGTACACATCATGTGCTGTCTGAATGCTGTTTCCTCTCATGACGGCGACATCAAGTTGGCGCTTTAAAAGCCCCCCAGCCGCATCATGTGAACCCTTTGCGTGATATGTTTCGAAATAATTTCTTTCAAATTGGGAATAGCCAAGTTTCTCGCACAGATAGGAACATACGCCCATGCACGTTTTACTTTTGTATTGAGACGAACAGCCGTCCGTGTACTCTTAGACTATCATTCTACTGACCGCACAACCGATGCTATCGAGGTGGGATTTGATAGCATCCTGTACTCTCGTGACGAAAAAGTGATCATGCGTGACATCTGGGCTTATGGTGTAGAACAGTTCAGATATGATGTTAGTTTCATCAATGCCGTCATATTCAGCCACCGCGTGTCTATAAATCACTGATACGTGCAGACTAACTTCTGTTTTTCCGAAATATGATGTTTGCAGTTCATCTTTATCTATACACCTGTAGTTTTCCGAAAAGTCATGAATAACAAGACATGTAGCGTCTGGTAGACATCTTTTCAATGAGTTAAGCTGATCTAACTGCCAGACTGAGTTCGCACTAAACTGGTGAAGTGTAAACGTTTCCATCTGCGATTTGAAGTAATCTAGCATGTCTTTTGCTTTTGTTTTTTTCTTAACCAACTGCAGCTTCTTTTTTGCACCAAACTTTGTTTGTGTAGTAATATACTCATACCTTTCCCATGAAATGTCAATCGTATTATCTACAATGTTTTCGTTGCTAAATACATTTATGTTTGCAACACCACAATCAGCGCATTTTCTCTGAATACATTCAAGACTGTTGTATTGACTGTTTGTTGCTTTCGGACACATCGTGGCATTGACAAATTCGTCAAAAGTAATGGTTGTGAGAGAATGTTCTTATTTACAAGATCTTTGTACATGTATTTATTAAAAAGCAGTCGGCATTCAACGTGTTTACGACAGCAGCATGTGTTTCTGTCTTTCGTCCTCATTTGCCTGACAAAAAACGGCTTAAGTCTTTCAAAAACACGCTGACTTATTTTGATATCGGGATATTCAGTTTTAAAATCCTTATAAATTTCTGACTGTGTTTTTAACATAATGTGCACTGCGTGTGATAAATACGTTTTATGGCCGATCCGTTTCCGTTTGACATCGGATTTGTTTCCAGTCGGCTGGGACGCTTTTGAACTTACCCACCAATCGTACACTTTCTGTTTAACATCATCTGTTATTCTATCATTTCGTACTTTTCGAAATGTATTAGCAAGGCATGCTTCTTCTGAACGAAACACAGTCTTTTCTTCGTACCACTGGTTATTCTATTAAATCTCAAACCAAGTCTGGAAGCAGTTTTGCCTTTAACTCTACCTTCGGAAATGTTTTCTCCACTTACTGACGCGGTCAGCACGGTCATTGACTCCAATCCATCCGAACTTCTTTGACGCTTCAATGATGTAATCATGTCTTTTACATTTCTGACAATAAGCTCATCAACAGCGGTTTGTTTGTTTTGTGGCGTAGATGCAATTGTTCGCAAGATTAACTTTTGAGTTTTAGGGGACTCCGGAATACACTCTTTAATTTTCTTTAGTATTCTACATTTTTCCATTTTGTTTTTAAATTGATAGTTTGAGTTTTCTTTCTCGACTAAAGCGGTTCTTCTTTGTTTAAATTGGTTTTGATATTCTATATTTCTCCTTCGTTTCATTTCTTTCATGTTTCTGTGTTTCTGAACTCGAATTAAACTTTTACTTTTTTCTGCCATTGATCTCGTTACATCTTTTGGGGGTTTTCGTTTGCATTTCTTTGTAATGTTATAATTTGTTTTATTTTTAGTGTAACATTTTAGCTTTCTTTCCCTTTCTTTCTCTTTTTTCTGTTGACGGTGATAATCCGCTTTTTCCGCGGCTGTTTTGAACTGCATCTGGCAAAAAGTCAAAACATTATATGAAAAAATGTTTACGTAACCCCGATGAACGCGTCAAAAAATAAATAAAACTTATCCTGGTAACATGATATAATAATAATAATAATAATAATAATAATAATAATAATAATAATAATAATAATAATAATAATAATAATAACAATCTTCAAACCAAAAACATTTATTTGACATATTATATTAATGTATATTAATTGCGTCTTTTAAACTTAAGATGATAGCATTGCATATAGACAATTATAAGTTTATATTTAAACATTAGGCTTAATTTTTTATGAGAAAAAAAAACACACAAAAGAACAGAGATGCGTCACTGATTTTTCAATACATAACAATCTTTTTTCTTAACTTCGCAAACGGTATTAAGGAAGGCATCAAAACGATATTGCTTTTTCAACTTAACACATACGTCGACGACAAAAAGACGTCGGGAAAATTTAAGCGTTACAAAATGGCTAGACATTATAAATTGAAATTATTTTAAAGAACATGCTCACAGAAATGCTTCATTTCCATCTTTCTTACATATTTTGCTCATGAACTTCTTATCGGTCATCATAAAAAGTCATTATAACACCTCTTTAACAACAAAATCAGAGCCCGAAAAAGGTTAACGAATACTTTTGTTAAAATATTACTGTGCGTTACATCGCGGCTAGACATTTTTAAATGGCACTTAAATTGCGTTAAAGTGAATATTTTTCTATTAAAACACTTTCAAAAGTAAGACCGGTTCTTGGACTTTGCAAACAAGCTAAGTATTAATGTATCCGACTCGATTTTTTAATAAAAATATACACATACAAATTTCAGAAGATTTATCAAAATGAAATCTTACCTTTTTGTTAAGGTGGAATGTACCTTTAAAAAAAGTTTCGAGAAAACAGTGGAATTTGGTATCAAATGAAACTTCATGATATTCCTGATACGAAATGGACATTGGTTTTGAGAGTTAGAAATCCTATCAATGTACATGACGTCGCAAACAACACCATCTACGCGCGTTTTTGACGGTCTGTCAATGGCCGTAAAATCGCCGTATTTTTCATTTTTGATCTAAAATAGTGACGCAAAGAGACAATTTAACCAAACAAAATTATCATGTTAGTGATTTCCTTCATATTGATAGGAAAAACATGATCAATTTCTTTACAATTATTGAATTAATAAAAAAATGGATGTTTGAAAATTTTTTTGCATTTTTTTTTATATTTTCAGGAACAATATATTTTCAATTCCATAGTCATTTTTTAAAAACTTTCACCGTCGATTTATTTTTCAATCGCGATTTCACGAAGTACACCACACGTCATATTTTTACGCCGTAAATATCGAATTTGACGTTTCGTTATGCCGAATATGTTTGTTGATGGTAATCCTTTGGATAAACAACGTTACCAAAAATCAGATTTGATTTGTAATTTCGAAAATAAAACAATGATACACAAATTAAATTTAAAAGCCAGTTTTCAGATCAAAATTGATGAAATAAGAAGTGTATTCTGCACAAATTATGTAAAACCTATAAATGTTTTAGAGAACCAGAGGAAATAAAGTTTCAATTTTATTGCGCCTGAATGTGTTCCTTATGATTGTTTTTTTATTTTCAAAGTTTAAGATTTATTTTATATACAAATTGAATAGCATATATAAAACAATAACAATAATAATGTTAACATACAATATGATCTCAGTCCTGCCAAAACTTCTTAAGTCCGAAGACTTTGGCTGAATGTGTCAATTTTGACGACGACTAAGATGATCACGGTTGTTTTAATGTCTTGTTGCTGCTGTTAACTATGACTGTTGCTAAAAACGAAGCGGATGATACTGATATTGATGATGACAGTAGTTTCTCATATTCTTATATATAATAAGTTTTAACTTATTTATTTTACATCGATTGTGAAACAAGTTCTTCCGACTCACGCTCGATGACTGCTTCCTGGGTTTCCAACCAATGATCGCGCAGAATGTGGATTGGGGGAACTGCAGATTCATCCCTGGTGGGTTTCGAACCCGCAGTCTCCGCATCTGGAGTCAAGACGAAGTGAAAACACACTTGTTTTCGCATTTAGGATCGCGTAAAAATACAACCTCAATTAATAGAGAACATACGAAAACGATATCCAATTTGAATCAATCACAAAACCTTTTTTTTATTATTTGAATCAAACATCAGAACCTACTCTACTGTCATTTAGAACACGGTAACAGTCGATGGATTGATTGATTTATTGATTGATTCGTTCGATCATTATTATCGGCGCATAAATCAAATGGAACTAACCACAAAATAAAATTGTGTTTTAAAGACTTTTCTTTTTTTGTTGAATCAGTGTCGCCCGTTATATATTTGCAACGGCGAGTTACTGAATAATGACATGCATATATATCATGCATATGAATCTTTTAGTTATTTCACATGCATTTTGAAAATGTGTTTCCATATTTCTTTTGTTCATGTATGGTATATAATTTTCTGGTTACTTTTTTCATACGTTTGTTTTAACATCATTTTTTCTATAACATGTTTTATTATTATATTTCTATTAAAAACACAAGCTTTTTGTTGTACAATGATTATTATTGGAAGATATGTGCAAACAAGTAATATCAAGTTTTTGACAAACAGGAGGAAGTGGCAGATTTGAGTTTCTGTATGCTTCAACAAATATAGTGTGCGTTAACACTGTCAAAAGGTGTTGTTTGATACCATTTACCAGGTCAACGTCCACTGGCTCAAACTTATGTTGTTCGTCTTGACAAGTCTGTATGCTTCAACAAATATAGTGTGCGTTAACACTGTCAAAAGGTGTTGTTTGATACCATTTACCAGGTCAAGGTCCACTGGCTCAAACTTATGTTGTTCGTCTTGACAAGTCCATGTTACTGACGATCAGCCATATATTTTGATATGAGCAACTGAGCAACCCAAATGTCTTTCCACGAGGGTGTGGTGGGGGGTTGTCGTATGTCTAGACCTTATAGGTGCAAAACTTTTGAATAGTTTACCAAATGCGTTTACATTTTACATTCTTTTTAGATTTATAGCATCTTTCTTAACACGCTTGCTCATATACGAACTACACATAAGGCGCACTAACACAGAATCAAAAGTATTGAACGATCTTACTGATTATAAATTGTACAGATTATTTTATTAGGTTATGAAATGTGTACTGTTCTACGTACTTTAGTTTTTAATTATTGAATTCAAAAGGTAAAGTCGACAATCCATGTATTAAATGATCACAAATGTGACACATTCGGTACAGCAAAACTTGTTGTTTATTTTTTATTTTATGAGCTCGTTTGTAAGCGTTCTATAGTTCATATAATATACTCTATTGCGAAAGAAAGTGCACATTTCCTTTTCACGATTGCTCATTAGTTAACAGCTTTTCTTAATGCCTAAATATTCGGTATCAACATTGAGAATAGACATAGATAGTTTTACTATAGAATTAATATGATCTAATTGCAATTTTGATACCAAATATTTTGTCATAAAAAGCAGTTAAAGTAAAAACACCCCAAAAAAGTGCATACTTGCTTTTGGAATAGCGTATAGAATGAAAAAAAGCGGTCATTACTGCACTTATTTGAATTGGCCGAAAAACGGCACAATTAATGAATTGCGATAAACAAAAAATTCCCTTTTTGATTTACGAATCTAAAATGTTTCTCTTAAAAGTGAACGTTACTTAATAGAAACAACGGAATCGCGAACTTTTACATTTGCGGCGTCAAAATACGAGGTGTGGTGTACTTCGTGAAATCGTGATTGAAAAATAAATCGACGGTGTAAGTTTTTGAAAATTAACTATGGAATTGAAAATATAGTGTTCCTGAACATACAAAAAAAATTGCAAAACATTTTCGGGCCGATTTTTTCTAATTGGACTTCAAATGTGAAAAATCGACCAAAACTCGAAATTTTCAAACATCCAATTTTTGTTATTAATTCATCAATTGTAAAGAAATTGATCATGTGTTTCCTATCAATATGAAGGAAATCACTAACATGATCATTCTGTTTGGTTAAATTGTCTCTATGCGTCACTATTATAGATCAAAAATGAAAAATACGGCCATTTTACGGCCATTGACAGGCCGTCAAAAACGCGCGTAGATGGTGTTGTTTGCGACGTCATGTACATTGATAGGATTTATACGCGAGCTCTAGCGAGCGAGCCCCCGAAGGGGGCTCGCGAGCGGACGAGCGTTTACGGTAACATGCGTATGTAAAATAGGATAGTATTACTGAAGACCCAAACCTTCTACATCGTTTACAGAATCTACAGGAAGTTGGGTGCCTGGACACCGGTTTTTTAGTCTTGACCCCATGACCTTATCATTACTGAGAGCTGTACGACGGGAACCAGGTAGCGGTTAATTAGAGTTATGTTCTCCTGATAGCCTCGTTTTCAATGAGGCAATGAATTACTACGCGACGGTGTAAATAGGCAACGTTACCATAATGTAGTCAGTGTTTATTTATTTTTTCAATCCGTCTTTTTTAATTAATACATGTTTATGTATTTGTGTTTTCATTAAAATTTGTCATAACGATATTCCCATAATAATAGTTAAACATGTCTAAATCTTTTGTAACTAATGAGAAAAAGGTTATGACGTCTGTCCCTTAAATGCATGGTGTTTCAACTGTTTACATCGTCACGAGAACGCTGAAAATGAGCGATGTTACACGATAGTACGGGAGGCTTTTTTGTAAATAAATGTTAACAAAGAAATAAGCTAACCGTTTTGTATGTTTTTCCTATTTTAATTTTACCAAATAAATAATATTTCGCACATTCTCCGTGTAACTTTGTCCTGTAGCGCGTACTGACGACGTTACCATTTCTGTATCCGATTCTTAAATGCAGTCCAGCAGGGCGTAACTCCGCCCATTAGTGACGTAATTTCTATCCCAGAGTTCGTTGCGCACGCTGTAAATGAAATCGAGGCTGTCAAATCTTAGCGGCTGCTGTATAAAAGTTTCTGAAACTGCCAGTTATATTTTCGTTGTCCCTTCTCAACAGTAAGATATTTTTGTCGAATTTAACCTGGGGCCACTTAAACTTTTAATTTTTTTCCAGGTCGAAGATGGTAAACTGGCTATTTTACATAGCATCGCTTTGTTTACGTAACAACGTGATAGGCCTAATGTTTACATAACAAATGGCATGAAAAATTGGGTCACTTTCTTATTGCAAGTATTCTAAATACAAAATAATCCAGAAAACATCATTTGGCTTTTTTGCGTTTTTTTGTTTTGTTACCTTTTTTTCTTCTTGACTGTTTTATAAACACTTTAACATGATGGCAAACTACTGGCAAAGCTCTAAAAGGTATTTGCATATCAATAACCAGTTGTTTGCAGTACATCAGGTGCCTGGAGATGGATATTGTTTTTTCCACTGCATTAGCTTTGCTTTGCACAGAAATCTGGACAGTTCTAAAATTTTTAGAAATCTTATTTATTACAAAATTGCCAATGCATGGCCAACTTGGCAGGAAAAAGTTAAATTGTTCCATGGGGATTTTTTAACTGCAGATATTTACAAATTTGGTATGCTGGATAAACAATGGTGGGCTGCAGCTTGTGAAGTTGAGGCTGCCACACAGCTTTTATCTTGCCAAATAAAAGTATTTGTACAAGGCAGAAACAAGTTAGGTCAATAACATATTCAGATCAAACTTATGGTACAAATGAGTCGAAGACAATACACTTACTTCTAAGGAATGAACATTTTTCATTCTTAGAAAAGGTGATGCCAGAGAAATCAGTATATAATGTCATCAACAATGCTTTAAAAAGCTCTCAAATGAATAATTTAAAAGCTGCACGTATAAGATTTCATGTTGCCTATTTTGATTCTAGCTTCACCCTCATACATGTGGTATCTATGCTGGGTTATTAGCACCCAGATATTCACAGCTTGAATTTTGCAAATGTCTATAAGACTATATCAATTATCATGTACTTAAATTTAGTGCACCAGCAATTGATCATTTGTCAAAAGATATTTAAGCTTCTGTAAATATCATTCATTTCTACCATCTGAAAATAACATGTGTATTTTGAATTATATATTTTTGATAATAATAATAATAATAATAATAATAATAATAATAATAATAATAAATCTCTTTATTTTGAGAAGGTAACTCATTAAGACAAAATCTATGACAACAAAATTAATACAAACAAATACAATATTTGCAAGTATAAAAGTTAGTCAAATGAAGAAATTGCTTATTTTCAATGAGGCCTTCTAAAATGGATAAACGAAAAACATATATTATAACATATAAAACATCAATACTTAAAGACAGACACAATTAATCATATACTCTATTCATGCTATAGGCAAAGTATTACTCCAAAAGAACAGTGTTCATTATATATATACATGCGTTATTCAGGATACAGCCAAAAACAATTTCTTTAGATCTGTCATTTGCATGTTATTTTCTATTTCTCTGGAGGAAAATTAATGTAACTATGTAATTGCAAAATTCCAGCTTCTGGTTTTCAGAATTTTTGAATTTCATTTAATTATGATTAGTACAATTTTTATCCATCATTATTTTATTCTACACAATGTAGAATAAATGCTTTGAAACGGTTATAAAATGTTTATTTGTAATGTCATTATGAAATATATATAAAAAAATAGAAAAAAAAATATTTTAAAAAATAGGCAACTGCGCCATCATCGGGTCCCGAGTGCGAAAGCAGGAGGGACTTCTTTTTTATGGAAAGCCATTTTTGTGATATGTTATATGTACCTGCTGGAATTTTTTATGCAAACAATAGTTAGTCTTCAACCTAGCTACATAAGGTTAGTATTTATACCCTTTTATTTAACAAAGCTTGAGCTCGCGTTGAGGCTTTGCCTTAGTTCATATTAACTCTCAAAACCAATGTCCATTTCGTATCAGGAATATCATGAAGTTTCATTTGAAACCAAATTCCACGTTTTTCTCGAAACTTTTTTAAAGGTACATTCCGCCTTAAGATTCTTTTTTTTCGATATTTTTCGCCAGCCGTTGTTTTTTCCGTTCAAAAGTTAGTTCATAATAAACGGAAATGACGTAACGTCATTGTCGTGTGCTTTCACGAAAAAAAAAACAATTACGCGAAACCGCTATTTTACAACATTTTGTCTCATATTTTTATTACATCTGTTACGTCTTATTTTCATTTCGTTCATGTTTTGCCGCTTTCAAACAAGTTTTATAGCAATAAAAACGGAATAAATGTAAACATTACTTCATAGATGAAAATGAAAAAACTTCTCCCAAATACATAGGTGAAAAAATATTAATTTATGATAAAAGATAGTGAATTTATCAGGGTTTTCGTAACCGAAGTAGTTGAATTTATAATTTGACGCCAGTATTGAGCGCAACGTCAGATTAAACATGGCTTCGATAATTTTTACCCCAAATATTTTGAATTGAATATGAGATAAAAGAGCTTATACGATTTAAATAAATTACGTACAAAAAGTTATTTGTGTTATGTATTTTCAAAAGGTATTACTACCCATATACAACATTTTAATGATCATACAATCACCCCTCCGTTAACGTTGTTTTTGTATTTGAAGATAATGTCATTTCATAATATTTTTCGCCTGAGACGTTAAGCTGTGCAGACGTAAACTATACTTTCAACTGAATATGTATTTTTAAAATATATTATTTATTAAAAATAAATAATTTTGTTTACATTTCCATTTTGATATTATATTTCATATGATATGGTCTTTCAGAGAGAATCACGAAAAAGAGTGCGAAAGTCTGTCTAGCCAGATTCGTGATCTTGAGCGTCAGATAACTTATTATTTACCAGGTATGCTTTCCATTGATGTATTCTATTTGTAAATTACGTATCCGAGATGGTTAGCATCGTTCGTTATGTATTATAGGACTTAATTTTCAGATATTGGCAGACAATTATATTTCCTTCAGTTGGAGTCACACAGGCAGAATAGAATTTCACAAAAGTTGCCTAATTTGAAGCTTGGTGTACATCTTTGTGCTGTATTTCAAAAAGGTCAATAGTTGCGTCTGAAATAGAAAACACACTTTACTTTAAGGGGCGTCTCATAACCTAGTTAATTATTAGTCTATTTTTCTATAAAATAAGGCCTCGTACATTTATAAGAAGCTGAAAGTGATAAATGTAAAATTAAAACCGGATACCAATTAATGTAGAAAAAAAACAAAGTGTCATGTGAAATTTAGTCATCGCTGCAAGATGTTTATATTATATAAAACGTGAAATATGCATATCAGGAATCGCCACACTCACACAACGCAACGAAAAAAAGAAGAGGAAAAGAGAACATGTTGTTTTAAGTATGTCAATTCAAATAAGGCGCCACAAACAATTTATGACATAGAGAACCCCTGAGGTTACCGCCTTGGAACGGCCAGTGGCAAAACAAATCGCCACCGGGTGTTTAAACCAGGTTCTTGGGTGCACCAACCTCACATTTGCCTTGGTGAAAAAACTCTAACTCACCAATCTTCTTACCATTGTTGCGTGAAAAAGAACACAAACATATGATACACGACAAGCTAATAGCATTGCAAAGCTAAATGGGCGAGTACTTGATGATCTTACCGAGGCCAGATTACCTGGAGTCAAATTAGCGAGAACACAATGACAGGGATAAAAAAAACAAATCGAGCTTCTAGGTACTATAAACCTTCATATATACTCTAATTCCTGCCACCGTCGTGCAACCAAAGAGGTAAAAATAGTTACTAATTGTAGAAAGGTAAATCACCCGGCCTGCAGACTTCTTAGAATATCATGTTGGTAACCTTTTTTTGAATTTACAGATGGTTTTTACGAATAACTGGGGGAATTCAATATTGCCGTTATTTTAAAATAAAATATTAACAATGGATTATAAGAACTAGTATAGTATTGCGTAATGCATATCGACAGTTCTTTTTAATATAAGCCCATTACAACTGCATGTTCAAATTGTAGCTTCTGTTCGGCATATTGCTACAAATGACTAATTAGAGCTGTTACGGCACACGCTAAAACTATGGGTATCTGGTTTGCGTAATTAATGTAAACAAAACAAACGTCATAATTTACCAGCTATAGATGGTTTTTTTAAGAAAACTAAAGAACAGTATTCTATACACTTGTCAAAAGTTCTAAGTGCACACTTTCCGATTATAAATATCTCAATGAAATCTAATTCTAATTTAAAGAAAGTTTTACATTAAATTAAATTTGACCAAACAATAATAATTATTTAAAAACTGTACATATCTTTTACCTATTACGTCATCCACGTCGGAAACGCTATTTATGCGTTTCCTTATACGGCAATCGGAATTGATATTTTTTAGAATCGATTTTGCTTTCACATGTTCATCGACACCGGTCAATCAAAAAAAAAAAACACACCAAAAATCATAACGATGGAACGTTCGACGACTGAAGACCACACAAGTGCCGTCAGAATGCTCTTAACTAGCACAACATTAAATTTGTTATAAAACATCTTGATGTCCTTCGTAAATGCAAATGAAGTATCTTATTTTTTGCAGATTTGATCATTTAAAGATACAAATCAAATTAAATTATTTTCTATATTGATAACGTTGCTTACGTGAAAACTGACGTTTCTCAATTACGTCCTTATATGTTTACGTAAAAAGCGGTAACTCGAAAATATTAGTATTACATTTGTTCAATGAGATTTCAATAATCGAAAATCTAAAACTAAATATATTAAAAATTCATTAAACTTCACATTCGAATTATTCGAAAGTAACGTTTATTTGGCCAATTTATTAACGAGCGTGTCCGAATACTGGTCAATTTTATTGAAATGAATACAATTTTTTTTGCTTCTAAATGCTTTGACACATATTTAATAGAGAATTCCATCGTCCCAAACTGCTAGATCATTCAAAAACTTTTGGCACAAATCAATGCGATAAAATGGAATTATCTTCTTTTTTAATGACATACAGTTGAACACTTTATGGATAAAATAGAGAAGAGTGTGCTGGCCCATCGTGACAAGCTGACCATAAGATGTCACAGGGAGTTATTTCAGTTTAATGGAATGGCAAGCTACAACATGTTCAAATTTTAATGATACGAAGATGAGGAAATTATCACAAATGATAGCGGATGCAATGATTATTAACTTGAGAATTGCTTCCTGTGCACAAAGTGAGCTAAACTGATATTATTTTTAATCGCGTTAAACAGATTTAAATTTGTTTTGGGGCGTTTATAGAATATTGATACATTTTAGTGGTAATGTACACTATTTTGAAAAATCAACATTTATCAAGTGTGCACTTAGAACGTTTGAGTAGTGTTGATGAAAAGTAACATATTACAGTGTATAATACGTGTATCTTTGTACCATAGTGCTTTTATTAGCTTCTAATATGAACTAAGGCACTGCCTCTCTCGGAATCGACGAATCAACAGTGATGGATATTGTATGTTTAACAGTAAAACAAAGAAACAAGTCATCAGTTGTACATGTTGTTTTACTTTTACCGTCCTGGAAAATACTCCCCAAAGTGGCAAATACTGGAAAATACTACACAGATGAGTTTTTTGCCTTAAAATACTGCAGAAATCTTAACTTAGTTGACTGTTGGACTATTTTAATAAAACATGGTTAAAATATTTAATTAAAGGCTGCATTTCATTATAACTTTTGGGATGACTTCATTTCTGTTTTACTAAAGTCGAATTGGATTCCGTTTTTTTGTTATCTCAATTTTGATTGGTTAGTTGATTCTTTAGATTTGATTGGTTGTTTCAACTTTATAAGAAGGTGCGACCGTGGTTTTTATTTACTGCTAGTGTTGTCACTTCCGAGAAATTTTCAGGTAAAGATCTGTCGCTTTCAATGTGACAATGTTCATCTCAGTGTTGCTTTCTATGTTGCTTGAATTCTTTTATTATGCCTTTTGTTTATGTTTGTTTAACAGAGTTATTTGTGTAATGTTTGCTGAAGTTTATAGTTCTTTATGTTCGCATTATAGGTGTTCTCTTTTTTGTTTTTTTTGCTGTATTTATGTGCTTTATTTTGTATTTGTCATGTATTAGTTAATAGTAAATCGGGTTTGTCATGTTTGCTCATGTCATTTGTGATATTTATGTTGGCTTTGCTTTGTTTGGCCGAGGTTGGGCGGTATTTGTTAATTTCTTGTGTCTTATTTAAACATTTTGACTTGTGCTTGATAAAATGTGTAATCTTTAGATCTGGATTTAGATTTATTTTACTTTAAAATATATGGATCTAGTTTATAAATTGAAAATTGAAGACAACGCAAGTCCACCTATTAAAAGTATCTTCACACTGAATTTGTCTTGTGTCTGTTTATATGAATAGGATCTTTAATTGGACTATTTTAATAAAACATGGTTAAAATATTTAATTAAAGGCTGCATTTCATTATAACTTTTGGGATGACTTCATTTATGTTTTACTAAAGTCGAATTGGATTCCGTTTTTTTTGTTATCTCAATTTTGATTGGTTAGTTGATTCTTTAGATTTGATTGGTTGTTTCAACTTTATAAGAAGGTGCGACCGTGGTTTTTATTTACTGCTTGTGTTGTCACTTCCGAGAAATTTTACCCGCCCACCCGTCCCTATTAGTATATGTTTGTTAGTGTTGTATGAATATATTAACATTATATATCGCCTATATGTATAAATGCTTAGACAAGAGCAGTTGTAGTTTGGCGGTATTTGTTAATTTCTTGTGTCTTATTTAGACATTTTGACTTGTGCTTGATAAAATTTGTAATCTTTAGATCTGGATCTAGATTTATTTTACTTTAAAATATATGGATCTAGTTTATAAATTGAAAATTGAAGACAACGCAAGTCCACCTATTAAAAGTATCTTCTCTGAATTTGTCTTGTGTCTGTTTATATGAATAGGATCTTTAATTATTAATGTATTATCATAATAATAATAAAATTTCTCAGATATTTTAATTAAATTTCATTTCAGGTGATCACTATAAGCACTTACAGTAAAAATAAATCTTAAAGATCTGTCTTTTATACTTAGAACCTAAAAATACAGCAGGTGAGAAATTAAATTAAATGCTAATCCACCGGTGCACCTTGCCATTGACACTTAACAAGCAAAGCCATAAGGTGTAGACGATTAACACAACATGTTTCAGACAAATGGCTGTAATAGCCTGGGGCAAAAAAGGCAATAGTAAAGTGTCATAAATAACCTATACAATTTGTCTAGGTGCAAGTAAATGGTTGTGTATTGGTGTGACTTTAGAAAGCTGCCAAACTGGTGTTCAGTTACAGATACCTTAGGGGGAAAGAAGAGATTGCCTGGTAGACAGAGACTTCTTTGTATCTAACCTTATTTGTTATTGTACTCTTGTATATTTATTGTAAGTTGTGTACATTACTTGTTTATGATAAAATTAATGGCCCAGTCACAATGTCGGCGATCTGTCGGGGATTAGTTTTGGCCGGCGGTCGTCGTAGAAAATAAAGAATCCTTGAACAATCCTAGCAATAATCCTAAAAAAGTGGGGCAGTCACATTGTCTGAGATTTTTTCAAGGATTTTGACCCGGTTTTGTCGAAAAATCGTGGGATTAGCCTCCGATTGCCTCCGATTGCATCGGAGGCGATCGGAGACGATATCTGCGAGCGTCTTTTCTTTAATTTTTTCCCCCTGGGTATATGTGGGGGAAAATGAGGGATTTCTGACCTCGGTCATCTGTATTTCTCCCTGTACACTGTAGCGTGGTATCCCTCATCTGGTTGTACATAGAACAGTCACCTTTACCGAAAACATCATTCATTTTATGCTTTCCTGTGAAATATAGAATTTTCCCGGTGAAATAAAAGTGGAAATTCACTGTTTTCAAACAGTGGAATATCATTTATTTTTTATTTTCACTGATTTTTTTCACGTTGGTACCCAAACGTTCATTGTAAACCTAGGCTAATGAGAACGTTTAGAAAACGGGCTCATATTTGTATATTTGACTTCATGAATAAAGAAGCGGTTTTGGCGCCATTTCTTGCAACTTTTCTGAAAAATTCACGCACAGTTTGCAGACAAAGCATAAAATAAAAAGAAATTTGTTTTAACCAGTGAAAGATAGACATATATTTCATTCGTGAACTCCGGAATTATGTATTTTCACTCGTGGCTTCGCCACTTGTGAAACTACGAAATCCGAGCTCACTCGGTGAAATATATTTCTATCTTACTATGTTCGATCTGGTAAAATTAAATATCTTCTATATACTAAGTGTTAAGATCAATATTATTGGTCTTAAATTACACTTATGTGTGTCCTACATGGCAGCAATTGAAAATAATGTATGATTTTCATGGCGAGGAAACTCGTTCTTTAGTCCTAGATTTGTACATTCACACATTATATACATGTTATAAAGGATAAATAGGTTTAAGGTCACTGAAATGTACGATTAAAAATAATATGTTTGACTTTTCGGCGTTTGAATATATATTCATCTATTCCCATACGCTTGTTTCACCGTTATATAGATCTAGTTTCATATTCGAGAAAGGTCTTTTTCAAAGTATGAGTTATTATAATGTTGTGACTATTTTAGGTGGCAGCTTGGAGGACGAGAGGTACTTGCGACCAATGTCCATGAAGGTTGCAAACACGGTACGTAGGACTAGAAAAGCGTTATTATTTAAACGATCGACCGATTTAACAGGCATTAATCATTAGAGTAAATGACATACTAAATGTGTGCGTTTGCACGAAATTATGACCAGATCGCGAAAGCAAAACGGACTTGGTGAAAATAATGATGATGATGTGAAATTTCATTAAATTTATTCATTTTGTTTGAAAAAGAAACCTTTTTATTGTGTTGAAATTTATTATATTATAATAGATGAAAAGAGAACTTTGAAGACCCTCGACCATGACAAATATGAAAATATTGTAGGCTCGCTTTGATTGAGCCTGTTCATTGGCAGTTATGGAAATGCTTTTTAATGCCCTCGCCGCCTAGAAATCTGTCTTGTTATTTAAGCTCATTGAAGAAATTGTTTCAATTAAAAATTCCCTAAAGTTAAGGTAATATATTGGCGGGGGGGGGGGCCTTAGCACTTACGACAATGACTGTAAGATGAAAGACACGTAAATTATATGTTATCATGTTATCATTTTTGTTGTAGAAATTCGTGCCTCATCTTCGTTCTCGTAGTATGTCGAGAACTTCTCCATCAGGTGTTTTGACAATTCAAGATGAGTAAGTGATGATGACTGATATAAGGATACAATCTATTACCAGATAATCTGAAACACAGGCTGAACAAATAATTATTTCTTTTTCCAATAATAATCAGATTTTCTTATTAAATAGCCAATAATTAAAACAGTAGTGAATAATTAATGACATATAGAGCATTTGAAGCGGCATATCACAAAACTGATTGTTTTAATGATGAAGAGCGTAACCTAAAAATTAGAGGAAACGCATGCCGCGTATGCTCTGCAAGTGCTCTTTCTATCATACACACGTGTTTTAATGAACATTTCAACCAAAAATATAATTAATAGAAAGAAAAAAATGTAAAAGTGCGTAATCCCTGCCACCCTAATGATCGGCAACAGTTGGTAAATTTATTTTGATGATTTTGCTTTCGTTATTGAAAAACAGTATTACATGTAAAGTTAATTGCCAAATTGAAAGATCATTTTGTCAGTCACTGTTCAATGTGGGGAACGTCCATGGCCCTTTTCTTTTATATTTTTCTAAATTAAGTTTCTTAAAGAACTTACACAAACTAAAACTGCTATTGCTTCAATTCTACATGTAGTAGGTGATTTTGTTATACTGTACGTGTTGATTATATCACTTGATATATACCACGAATTCCACGATATGTATGTTCAACGTAATTGCGTACTTTCAAGGATTGATTTCAGCTTTTAATAGACATTATATGTTGAAAGCATTAAACATGAACTGTTAAGAAACGAGCCATGTTAAATGTAGTAAATATCGATTCGCTTTTTACAAGCTTATCAAAATTCCTCGCCGATTTAAGTTAATGTTTGAACATCACATCAAGTATTTCAAAACTTAATTGAAATTCGTATATACGTTTTAAAAATATTTTAACATAACATAAAATGTGTAAGCTTTCTGGAGAGGGTTTGATTACTGAAATAAACGTTTTCATCTCTGTCTTTGTTTTAATTTCAATGTGCTGTGTTCTTACATGCCCTAACATCATTGAGTACCCACATTTTGCAATGACCGTCTCGTGTTTCATGAATACGTATGTGCGTTTTGTATATACATGCCCAATTTGTTAACTAATACATTTTTGTGCATATGAGAACACGTTTAGGCATACATATATGTTATGTAGGCGCATCGCAAAACCTGGTTTTAACCCCAAAATCGTTTTTTAAAATTTATACTGTTACCCTGTGTAAATATAAAATAATTTCAGCAAGAAAGCTTGGCAATAAAGAAGGATAGATGTATCGTACAAACCGAACTCCTTGTACTAAGTTCTTGTTGGTCCTGTTAAGATTTATGTGTTTCGGGTATTTCAGAGAGATTATAGGAATGACGGTTTATAGCCTGGTCCCGCACGATACAGGTTTAGTTAATAAATATGTAAATAAATCACAAAAACTAAAACACAACTGATAAAATTTCTAACTCAATTTCTTTATCAATAACTCATCTTCTAATTACTTTCAAAAACAGCTCTATCACAATTTATTTTTAATGGATATAAACAATTGTAACGTGCCCTGAGCGGAAGGCACATAAAACAGACTATTTGTCTCAGCCTATATATATAATTTTTTTCTCAAAAATGATTATTGAGATGTCTGAGCAATGTTTATTGTTTTTAACAATATAATAAAATTTTCCTGAGCTACTTTGCTCCAAAATGATTATAATGATTTCAGAAATGATTGTGACGAAACGCAATTATCAAGGTTAGAATCAGCCGAACATATGCAAACAATCTCCAGGACAATAAAGGCCTGGATAAAATGATTATTCTTAAACTCTCAGTCACTCACCCTTAGCACAATCACAGTTAGAAATAAAACAATCTTACATGATCCTCAAGCACACCATCAACGCATACGCTGAGCAATAACTGTGACAATGAAGCTTCGAACTACAAGGTTCAACAAATCCTCAAACAATAAATTACACTCTTACTATGATCGAATCCGAGCAACCAGAACTTTCAAACAGTGCTCAACAAAGTCAACAAATCACGTCTAAACAAAATCTCAAGCAAAACATGAAACAATCACTATTCAAACAAAACCTCAACCCAAACGACTTCAAACATACACTCAATACTAATCCCTGCTGAACAACAGTGCCTCAGACCTATGTGATATCCAGAGGATACGAGAACCTCTTCGTCAGCAATAGTCTGCGAACACTGTCTAACCTGAAACCTATCTTCAGCACCTATTCTGAAGCTACCTAAGGGACAGAAGTGTCTCAGACGCATGTGTTTCCAGCAATTGTCTGAGGACACTATCTAAATACCCTGTGCTCAACATCTACTCTGAAGCTACCTTAGGGACACAAGTGTTTCAGACGCATGTGTTTCCAGCAATTGTCTGAGGACACTATCTAAATACCCTATGCTCAACATCTACTCTGAAGCTACCTTAGAGACACAAGTGTTTCAGACGCATGTGTTTCCAGCAATTGTCTGAAGACACTATCTCAAAACCCTATCAACCCTAGCTTCAACCAATACTATTCACATCATACATGTTGAACGAAACAACCCGGTCAATATGCCCTAGTAGAGAGATGTACTATATAATGCAGACCAACATGTTGAATCTCAACGATGTGGATACCTCGACACTCGGCGACAGACTGCACTGTATCAATGAACGGTAATTGCTTCTATACCTTCCGACGGAAGTCCTCGGACTTTACCGTTCAACCACACTAATTTAACACAAAGAATTCAAATAACCAAAAAGATTTAGCAGTTAGACTCGGCCCAAGCTAAATCATCAAGTAATTTTCCTCACACAAATGGAAGCCATATTTAATATAAGTAGTCTAGGTCACCCCATGTGCAATGGTAAAAAATCCAAATTATTTCCCGCCAATAATAATAACAATGGTATCACATGACTTTTCCTCAATGAAAAATGACTTCAGTAGTTACTTCTAAACTGGATTTCAGTAGTAAACATGGTGTGTTTTGTTGCAAATTGATATACAGGATATTAGGACTTGTTAAGAGATGATAACATTAGGATTTATGAAGGAAAATAAGTGTATTAGGTACATGTTTTAATACTCTCAAGACGCTTTTCTATTAAAACGCATATTGTATTTTACGACAGAATAGCAAAAATCTCTTAAGCTTGTCGAAGTAAAAACCAGCAGGTGGCGCTTCGTCCAAAACAAAGGTCATGTTTGTTTACACCGGTACCGTGGAGCCACCTGTACCGCGAGGTTCGAATAATACATTATTGCGTTTCATTGTGAATTTTATTTTTCAATAGTAAACACGTCAATGATAAACGCCTTTAAACTTATTTTACAAAGAAAACGATTTGACTATTTAAATACTTAAATTATTTTTTTAAAGCGATCTACTTATAACGTTGTTGCAACGTTCAATGCGATACAGCGTTTCAAATAGGACCACAAAGGTCTGAACGCAGTAAAGCATATTTGTTTTTGATTTGTCGAAAATAAAACGTACACATTCATAGGTTACATTTGTAATGTAGTTCATTACTAAACAAGACGATAGAGCACCTATTTATTTGACGTTGGAGATTGGCAATTTACATTCGCCATATGGGATTTGAGTTTCACTCTAGTGCTACTTTTACATTTCAGTTAGTAAGAAACGAAAGAATGACACAATGAACACATATATCTTTATAAATATACCATTAATATATATTTGTACAATACAATATAAATATATATATATATATATATATATATATATATATGTGTGTGTATATATATATATATATATATATATATATATATATATACAGTAGTATAATTTTATGTTCATATTTAAAAAAAATATTATAATTGTTCATTTGCCCCGGTGTAGAAATGAGTGACGTCACGCAATGGAGTGGACGACAAAATAAAATAAAACAATCGTTCGACAGCCGATTCCAGAATGCAATTAAATGAAGAGCTCTAATTGCTACTAATGATTTGTTTTAAATGTTTGATCAGCGGAATCTCCATGTCAAGGCTGTAGCTGGAAAATTCTTATAATGGGTTAATGGGTGAGGTACGAATCGGTTGCATTCCTTGTGTTTATTATATATGTATATAGGGTCAAAAGTTATATATGTGGGATAGGGGTGATTATTGAAAGAATTTCAGGTTGCTGTGGTTCAAGTAAGCCTATATACTGCTATCCACAATGATTTACATGTTTCATGGTTTTAAATTTTAAAATTGCCATCAAGGGAGGTAATTAAAATATATAGCCACAACTTTACTGAGATTCAAAGAAGTTGTATAATGAGACAAAATGTTCGTAAACATTATTATTAGTTATTAACGTTCTTTTCACGTATCGATAGTCTGTGTTCCACCTTTCAGGTGGCTATACACAGTCCATCCAGAGACATTCGTATAGAAATAAACTGTACAGCAGGTAACTTATGCAAACTGATGCCGTCAGACTTCAGGGAACAAAAAAGTTTTCCTTTCTTCATAACAGCAGCCGTGCATTTAAATGACATGCCGAAAGATATATTTTCAAAAGTATCTCGTTGTATCTTTGGTTTCACTATCTAAAATATTCAGACTTTCATAAGGTTCATATAAGGAGTACACAACTAATGATTCGATGTGTTTAATATATACCAGTCTCTGACAAAATGGCCCTGAGGCCACAATAAAATTCATTGTTTTACTTCTCTTTTATAATAAATATTTAATAATTTATATGTTTAGAATGGAACTTGCTAACTTCCCGTTAAGATAATAATCACCGCCCAGGATAACGATCATAATCAGCATCATCGTTGATTTGCGGCTGTTTCTGCTGTTGTTGCTGCTGCTAGTGCTGTTAATAATGTTTGTAGATCATAATGACATTCGTACCAACTGTTTGACACAATGATGACGTTCACTAAAATGTGGTTGTTTAAAAAGTACGCTTTTTTTTTCTTTAAAACCTGCTAACAACTGTAACTTAATCTTGCCAATTTCGTTTTCTTGTGGCTATTTGATTTGTAATTTTTCAAAGCGATTAACTACTCATACACGAGACAGTTTGATTAAAAAAAAGATATGGAAACAAGCAGCGTTTTGTTAAGTTTAACTGTTATATTTGTAAGTAACAGTCAACAATTTACATGCACTAGAAGTTTAGATAAGGCAGTTGTCTGGCACCGGATTTAACTGTCAAAGCTATCCTGAAATGAAACGCCAACACATTAAGCATTTTTAAACTAGCTTATATCGAAATTTTCTAGTATACTATATTCTATTCAAAACCGGAATTATTACATACCTTGAATGTTTATTTTTCTCGTAATTGTTCATATTAGCAGGATTATTTGGAACGGTCAGTGGCAAAACAATTTGTACATAAAGGTCCATGAGAAACATGTTAAGCAATATTGCGAGTAAAATGACAAACTGTTTATTAAATGTTGTACTTAACTACCTGGGCAGACTTGTACGTTGCAAGTGACTGTTTCTGATTGGCTTCCCAGACAGTCTAACACATATCCTGTGCTACAGATCCTCAGTTTTTGCACGTGGCCCCCACCACATGTTTTCGAGCATGCGCCGTAAGCCCATTCTGACCATGAAGCTGAACACAAGGAAATTAAGTAACATTAAGTGCTATTTGAATTTTCTAATCCGAGGCCCCGTATTCCAAAAAAGTAATAGTTATGTTTGACATAGTTATGTATGACAAATTAAATCTGAAGCCTCGAATTCGTATGCATCTATTATCATCAAAGAAAAAAAATCATCAAGAATTTGAGGTAGACTGATAGATCAAAGTGCATACTAAGTACATGTATTATACTATTCTTTGTTTGTCAAGTACTAACTAATTCATTTGCAAATATTTACACCTTTATTTCCACTGCTTCAATATCCTTTACGGGACGAGTGAACTTCAATCTTCAATGAATACCGTTA
This sequence comes from Corbicula japonica, assembly GCA_038501625.1. Taxonomy (NCBI): domain Eukaryota; kingdom Metazoa; phylum Mollusca; class Bivalvia; order Venerida; family Cyrenidae; genus Corbicula; species Corbicula japonica. Next base: position 861 of record JAZAYU010001074.1, on the reverse strand, counting down.
GCCTTATCACCGCGCAATGAGTACATTTAGGGTCGGATGTAAAGGAATGCCTTGTTGACGTCATGAAATCCCCGTTATTTTTATAATTGTTGCTAATTTTAGATAGCTCTTCCTGGAATGTTGCTATTTTTAGATTACTTTTATTTTTAGTTGCTTTTATACCCCTCAAACCGGAAGTAAACAAGTTTACTTATATGACATCAAATCCAGTTGTTTCTTTCGTTTCGTGTTCCTGTTTTATGTTATATCTGGGGCTACCGCCCCCAAACCCCGTTTTTATGTTTTAAGCGAGAAAGAAAATGGCCGCCAAAAATCCGATTCAGTGAGGGTCGGATGTAAACTCGTACCGTTCCATTTTCTAGAATTATCATTGGTTGAAAATTTAACGCATTAGTCTTTTCTAACATCCGCCAAAATTATAACGGTTTTTACTTAGACTATCATTTACTCGCATAGATAGTACTTGCTGTGATATAAATTTGATGTTTTTGTGAAATATTAGGTTTTTCTGTATATAAATGTTTGAAAAAACGGATGAATGTGTTCAATAAACATGGAACTATTTTTGGTCGTAGTATGATTTTTTTATTTGAGTAAATAGGCGGACCAGTCCAAATGCCAAACCCGGGGTAAGAAATGTTTTAAACAACATTTCGAAATTAGTAAAAAGTATATATTTTATATTAAATTTAGAAACAAAATGATACAATGAGGTGTAAATATAAGGAATAAATTTCGTGTTTGATTAGTTCATCGAGTCTTGAACGTCATTAGGGCTGGTTAAAGCACGCGTGGAGTCCTTCGGACTCCACACACTTTAACCAGCCCTAATGACATTCAAGACTCGATGAACTTATCAAA
>JAZAYU010001073.1:0-93419 GCA_038501625.1 Corbicula japonica | reverse complement strand
TTTTATTCAAACTTCATACACTGATAGAGCACATTAGTAGGTAGTGCAGTGTGCAAGAGCAATAACTCTACCTTGCCTATTTTTAGAGTTATTCCCCTTTATCATATTTACTTGATAAATTTTGTCCGGAGCACAAGTCCAAACTGCTGGAGGGATTTTATTCAAACTTCATACACTGACAGAGCACATTGGTAGGTAGTGCAGTGTGCAAGAACAATAACTCTACCTTGCCTATTTTTAGAGTTATTCTCCTTTAACATATTTACTTGATAAATTTTGTCCGGAGCATAAGTCCAAAACTACAGGAGAGATTTCATTCAAACTTCATACACTGATAGAGCACATTGGTAGGAAGTACTGTGTGCAAGAACAATAACTCTACCTTTCCTATTTTACAGTTATTTCCCTTTATCATATTTACTTGATAAATTTTGTCCGGAGCATAAGTCCAAAACTACTGGAGGGATTTTATGCAAACTTCATACACTGACAGAGCACATTAGTAGGTAGTGCAGTGTGCAAGAACAATAACTCTACCTTGCCTATTTTTAGAGTTGTTCCCCTTTATCATATTAACTTGATTAATTTTGTCCGGAGCATAAGTCCAAAACTACTGGAGGGATTTTATTCAATCTTCATGCACTGACAGAGCACATTGGTAGGTAGTGCAGTGTGCAAGAACAATAACTCTACCTTGCCTACTTTTAGAGTTATTCCTCTTTATCATATTTACTTGATAAATTTTGTCCGGAGCATGACTCCAAAACTACTTGAGGGATTTTATTCAAACTTCATATACTGACACAGCACATTGGTAGGTAGTGCAGTGTGCAAGTCCAAAAACTCTACCTTGCCTATTTTTTAGAGTTATTCCCCTTTATCAGATTTACTTGATAAATTTTGTCCGTAACTCCAAAACTGAAAAAGATTTCCTCTCCAGGTAAATTATACGAAAGTATAATCTTCAGGTAACTTTTTTCCGGCGGGGGGATTGACCATGCGTAACATGGCTCTTGTTTGCTTTATAGTTGTATAAGCTTCTAATTTTTATATGCCTGGGTATTACTGAGCTTACCGGGACCCCCCCCCCCCCCCCCCAAACCCCACTCCCCAAAAACAACAAAAAACAAAAAAAAAAGATCGATCGGCTAAACACCATTATGCGTTTTGAAAACAACCTTAAACAAGGTTATTTACTTTACTGAAATAATTTTACGGATATTTGGAAGAAACTTGAGTTCTGTAATTATTATTAACTGTTCCCCTTTATAACCTCTATTTTCATATTTCGCCAAACAACTCTTATAATAAAAACAAGAGCTGTCACAGGTTACAGCACGCTCGACTATTCCATTCATTTGAAATAAATGCAATTTAAAGAATTTAAAGATTAAAAGAATAACAAAAATATGGCCAAACATTCAAGTGCAAACAGGAATAATATAATAAAAAGTGAATTGTAAACAAGGAAATTGAACTCAAATAACAGAAATAATTCCTTAATGTACCATAAATATTGAACTAAAAAGGGGAATAGCTTTGAAATATTTTTGAAAGAGTTGTAATTTATGGTTATAGTTCCATAATTTTATTTTTAGTTCAATATAAGTCACTTAATAAATAATGTTTCAGAATTTTAAATTTTAACACAAACTTTAAGTGGCATAACTTTGAAAATAATGTTAGTCTTGATAAGAGTGATGCAGATTATGATGAGGTAATTCACGTTTGAAGTTGATATCATGTATTAGCTACAAAGTTATGAACCAAGTGCATAAAAACTAAACACAAAATCTAAGTGAAAAAGGGGCACGACTTTAAGATAATTGTAGCAGAGTTATTGTTCTTGGTGATAAAGTCAAGATTATGATAGTGACTATAAATTCCAAGTTTCAAGTCAATATGTCATGTTTTTATAATGCTATTGTGTAAGTACATTATTTAATGCAAAAACTAAGTGCACAAGGGGCATAATTAAAAAATATTTCTAGTAGTGCTATGGGCCATAATGATAATGATGAAGATACTAATAGTGAATATATATTCCAATTTTTAAAGTAATATCTCAAGTTGTTCCAAAGTTATGGAAAATTGCATTTTTTGAACACAAAATCTAAGTGAAAAAGAATCATAACTTTATATTGGTAGCATAGTTATGAGTCTTAATGGTAATTATGCAGAATTTGATAGTGAATACATATTCCAAGTTTGAATGTGATAAATCACGTATTTTTAAAGTTATGGGCCAACTGCATATTTTGGTTAACACATACGTTAAGTAAAAGGGGGGGGGGTTTACTTGAACAAAATTAGTAGCAGAGTTATGGTTCTTGTTTATAATTATGTAGATTTTAATATGGTAAATAAATATCCCAAGTGTCAATGTGATATCACAAGTAGTTTTAAAGTTATGGACCAAGAGCATTTTTTTGGTAAACGGAAACCGACGCGAACGCCGACGCCGATGCCGGGGCGAGTAGGATAGCTCCTCTATAATCTTCGAATAGTCGAGCTAACATAATTGAAACTTGGCTTGTATAATGCCATTAAAATATTTAATACAAAGCTTTTGAACAGATTTCCAATCTATCTTTCTTCAGTTGTGTGTAACCTTAATATTCATCTTTTATACACTTTTTGCTAACTAACCATCTTTTGCGAATAAATAAATGTGAAACATGCGTATCTGCCACACTACAAAAACTTTTCTTCCCATCACAGACACAAAGGAGTGAGGACTTGATGGTTTAAAAAATGCTTCTGGGGGCTTAAACCAGTTTCAAGGGTGCACGCTTGTCCTAATCGACCCGAAAAAGAACAGCAAACGTATTTAGTTCATAATATAGTTTGCATATCAACTCTTGCTATTATCAGATAAGTCATTTAACGGTCGTTAAGCATGATATTTTTTATGTTTATAGTACTTTAAAAAGTACATTTGTTTCATATTTTGGCCAGTTTTAAGATGGTAGGTTTCTATAGCTTAGACAATAAGTATTTCACCAAGAAAATTTGTATTGTTTTTCATATGAGAACCAGTTGGAGCAAGTGTGAGGTTTTAACCCCCAGCGGCTAGTTGTTTCGCGACTGATCATTCCAAGGCGATTAAACCCTCTGGTTCTAATTTTCATTAATTGTTTGTGGCGCCTTTTTTTTAAAAAAAAAAGATCACTGTGTAAACTATGCACTTTCCTTCATTTTGGCTGAGTGGATGTGACTATTTCTGAGAATATGTGATATGCATATTTCACTTAAAAAAAAAAACAACAAAAATGTTCTTACCTGATTCTGCTAGAGGGATATGCCTGGTAAACATCATAATTAGCGCCGCAAACAACATACGCACTGCAAGAAACTTACACATGACCGGCATGGAACCTGTTGAAAGTAATAAACTTATGATACAAACATATGATAATTAAACTGCAGCTTTGTTCCAGTACAGCTAGTATAATTTAGAGTGAATGATAAGCACTAAAGTATTTATCAAGGCATGTTCGTATGTCACTCTTTAAAATCCGTTTAAGTGCTAACCAGCCAATTCTTTAAAGATTGTATATATACTGTAATAAACACTTCCTAGTATCATATTTGTATATACTAACAACTGATACACGTTTCATTATACATACTTCTTCATCCGCATGTTAATGTTTAGCAAATTTTGAGGGCCGTTCACAAATTCAAAAACTGCAGGCATTCTATAAATTAACAGACAGAGTTGTGTGGACATATTCGCCATTTTTACCGGATTCTTGGGGACCTATCATAATTCTGAGGACATTGTGTGGGTCCCCACTGTTACGGTAGTGCATTAAAATCCTTACGTCATGGTGAGGTCATAAAATGTATTAATAGCTATGTCCCCTCAAAAATGAGAGTAATGAAAACTTGATCTGACCCCATATATCATATAGGAAATCGAGATAGGTGTAATCAGAATGCGAGAGAGTTCTAAGATACCGTTACTGCGGGGACACAAAACCAGAGAGAGAGAGAGAGAAAGAGAGAGCGAGAGAGAAAGAGAGCGAGAGAGAGAGAGAGAGAGCGAGAGAGAGAGAGAGAGAGAGAGAGAGAGGAGTGCTAGTTGTAAACATTCACGATATTAATGAATGAATTAAATTTATTAAATTTGGACAAACACAAAATATAAAACTTATTCCAATGTTTGAACAATAGACATGTTGTGACGTCGTCAAAATGTCGCGTTAACGTTTTCTTTTTTTATTTATACAAATAATATAAAAAATGCAATTACTTTAAAGAAAACACTGAATCAAATGAAAGATAAGTCATTACAAGCATACATGGTTTTAAATGGATTCAAAACTTAAAACTCATGACCAACTAGGTTTTAATGATAACATTTGTCACGAAGCAACATTAAAAATGATTTTAACGTTTTTAAATTGTTTGAAATACGAAAAAGAAATAGGCTAGTCAGCGTACCCCAAAATAGCATCGAAGTGTGAAGAAATTGCAAAATGATTGATTTGTATGTTTTTTGTTAGAAGAACATGTCTACTTTAAAGGTTAAAAAGTTGCAATTTGGAAACTGATGGGAATTTGGAAAAAACTCATTTGAACTTACTGACCGCAAAAAAAATGCAAATTTTAAACATATCCATTTTTTGGATAAAATTAAAGCATTGATCATAGTTTTAATAAGACTATTGCCATAAAATGCTGGAGAATGACATTATTGAACTAGCAAATGTTTAAAACTTGCCATAGTTTCATTTTGGTTAGCAATCTTGCGAAATCAGAACATTTTTAGAGGTTATTTTACCCCACCCACTTATGTAAAAATTATCGAAATAGCATGAAATTGTCAGGAAAATGCAAAAGAATTGATTTGTATGTTTTTTGTTAGAAGAACATGTCTACTTTAAAGGGTAAAAAGTTGCAATTTGAAAACTGATCGGAACTTGGGAAAAAACGCATTTGAACTGACTGATCGATAAAAATCTGCATATTTTCAACATATCGACTTTGGATAAAATTAAAGCATTGATCATAGTTTTAATCAAACTATTGTCATAGAATGCCGAAGAATGTCGTCATTGAGCTAGTAAATGTTTAAAACTTCCCATAGTTTCCTTTTGGTTTGCAATCTTGCGAAATCAGAACATTTTTAGAGGTCATATTACCCCACCCACTTAAGTAAAATTTAAAAAAAATCATCAAATTGTTAGGAAAATGCAAAAGAATTTATTTTTATGTTTCTTTTTAAGAAACACGTGTCTTCTTTAAAGGACAAATGGGTGCAATTTGAAAACTGATGGGAAATTTGAAACAAAAAAATAAACACATTGAACTGATTGACTGATAGAAGCTGCAAATTTATAACAAATCCATTTTCGGATAAAATTAAAGCATTGATCATAGTTTTAATAAAACTTTTGTCAAAGAATACTGGAGAATGTCGTAATTGAAGTAGTAAATGTTCAAAACTTGCCATAGTTTCATTTTGGTTTGCAATCTGGCAAAATCAGAACATTTTTAGAGGTTATTTTACCCCACCCACTAAAGTTAAAATTAATATTTTGATAAAATATAAATTTGTTTTATTCTTTTTCAATTTTTTAAATACAAGGTAAAATGCATAAATATGATACACCTAAGTTTATTATATAATCATTGTATATCAATATAATTAAGAAAACAAAAACTGTACATGCATAGAAGGCATTATTCTCATGAATGTAAAATGTAGTTCACATCCTAACAAAATACACTTAATGTTCTAAATACACCAATAATATAATTTAAATTACTCTACATAGAATTGGATTGGATAAACAATTATAAACATGAAATACGATTATTTAGATAAATTATTTTTACTTTTTTATATACATGAAATCGCCATTAAAGTGACCTGGTGCTTTCCTAAAAAAATGAAATTTAATCAAGGTAGGTGCAAAAGCAAAGGTCACACAAGTGTTAGTTACTGACGTTATGTAAGGAGATACGGACGCAGCCTAAAAGCTACAACATTTTTTCTAAGCATTGCCACTGTTTCATAATCTAATTGTTAAAAATTATTTAAGGAGCTTTATTTTAATAAGAATATAGCAATTTACCTCAAAAGAGAACAATATAGATACCGTTTTTATTGTGTAGGCGAACAGTTAAGATCGAGATCAGCCGGCACATCGATGCCATCTGATCAGGATCTATACTGTTGGCTTTTAGAGTTTAAAGATACTTTCGACAAAGATGACAAGTGCAGACCCAGATCAGACGGCACGATCTACAGTACGCTGGTCGAACACGTTAAAATTCGTATATTTGGAGAAAAGGGTTAAGGTGTATGATAAAATATGGCAAGCATTGTTCAAGTTCATATGTATCCATCAATATCTAATTCTGCCTGAGTTGGAGAATTCGAACACCCAAAGCAACAACACACAATTCAAAAATCTACAACTCTGATATTATTCCAAGCCATGTTTTCTAAAAGTACAACATTGTTACTTTATTAAAGGCAACAGTTGGCATTTAAAATATTGTCATGTGCAGGAGACAGAGAACAAATACTTGTTACCAGTCGAATTCCACCCCTAGTCTTCAGGTATTAAGCATTGTATTTCCAACCCAGATCTGGCTCTGAATATAGACGTGTTTATAATAAAAAATGCTAAGTCTAATGTTGGAGATAATGTATGAAATTGCACAAATAACGTCCTTTTCATCACCTTCACTGTAAATTTTTGATCTTGGCTATCTAGCGATATACATGGAGACCTGTCTAATAACATGAGGATAGTCTTTTCACCTAGTTTTCCTACGTCTTTGTCTGATTGACTTGTCATGAACTGTGTCATGAACTGTTTCTCAGCTTCTCGGTCTATATTAACAATCAACTCCTTCATTGCAGATGACTTTCCTATTCTTAATATGCGAGAAGTTAAATCACAACCAGTATTGGCATGCCAAAGAAGTAACAGATCACATTTATTTCAGAAAACACAGACTGCATATTTTGATGTTCTAGATCTTTCTCGGTGATGGTCTTTTTTGCTTTATATCGGATTGCACGTACACTTCCTGTGCTGAGTCTTCTTAAACGACACACGTGATCTCTTGCTCAGCACGTTCAGTGTCTGTCAAAGCACTTAATGGAACCATTAATTATTCTGTTTTGTACATTTCTGGTATATATAGCGTCTTGAAGTTTGATGGGTCTGACAGAACAAACATCTGCAACTCTCTTCAGACTTTTAATTTTAGCATGCTTGCCATAAAAACTACTGGTAAGTATTACGAAAATCAAATGTGACAATTGAACATGTGACACAATTGTCATTATTACATAAGTGAGTCTCAAATATGGTCTGTGTAACATCGTGGATACACATGATTCTATCCTTGCTGGTTCTGTTGACGGTGCAATAACCTTTACCACGGTGTGTCACAGCCTTCAAATAAAGAATAAAGTTGGCTTTTATGATTTGCAAAAAAAATGTGAAAGTGAGATTTTAATTACAAAATCTAAGTGAAATATATGCAAACGTAACAGCATTTATTTAAAATGAAAAGCATTTACTCTAACCACCATTTCAGAAGTTAATGTTCACATTAGCAGAACCGAAAGGATGAACGAAAACCATTGTCCTGATGATGCAAAACACACAAAAATTGTTCAATTTACGTTTGCAAACTAATATCGATTTTCTAAAACGTGTATTTAAAAATATGAACATGCATGTCAGGAATTCGAATGAACAGAAAACACAGCCTCCCAAAGCAGCCAAAACTTAAAGAGGAAAAGAGAGCATGTGTTATAAGACGATCGATTTCAAATATGACACCACAAACAATAAACAAAAAAGAGATCTATTGGGGTTACCGCCTAGGAACGGTCAGTGATAAAACAATTTGTCACTGGGGGTATAAACAAGGTTCTAGGGTTCAACAACCTCACACTTGCCCCAACAAATTCCCATATGAACAAACACGTAAAAGTTGTCTTGGTGTAATAATTCCAACCCATCTAAAACTCGACATTGTTGCACGCAAAAGCACACAAACATATAAAACATAAGAAGCTAATAGTATTGTAATGCAAGGGCAGATAGTCAATGACCTTACTGAGACCAGAGTCTGGAGTCAAATCAGCAAGAACAAGATGACACGGATAAAAGAAACAAAAATCGAGCATCTAGGTTCTTTTACAAGATTTCATACACTCTTAAACCCCTGTCACCGTCGTGCAGCCAAAGAGGTGCATTTTATTTTCTTAAGTTTATAAATAAAATCTCGATAGAAAACTGACTGTGAAATACCTGGATGCAGTAGTGATTATAAACTGAACCTGTACTTAATGAAAAAAATCCAAACGTTTCTTTCACCGTATTAAATGACATTTTACTGTTGTTATAAATATCTGTATTGCAAAATATATTATTTTGTCATTAAGATACAGATACACCCTTTTCATAGTCGAGTGATGATGATATGGGAATGCCATATGACTCTGTAAATAATGATGAAAAAAATTAATAAATATGTGTTACATTAAATAAACATAGCGTAAAATATGTTTGCAATATGAAAAGGCTGCTTTTAAAAAATATTTTTGTTAATATAATATATTGATGTAAAAAGTATTTTGTTACCGTTTTTTCGTGTTTCGTGTTAAAGATTATTGTTACAATTGTTTATACACTGAACTTTCATTTTAAATAAATTTAGGTTCTCCATATTTGCCGATATTGACTGTAAAACACGAATAAGACAATTACATCTAAAAGAATTATAGTTATGGTTTTGCTGCGTATTGGCTTCCGTAGTTTTAAAAATCTGCGAAAACCTTCTTGTGAAGGTCAATACCAAATCTACGGAAAATAGCCATATTGGGGATTTATTTCAAAATTTTACAATATTTAGCTGTTCTGTGTTTACTTTATTGAGTTTAATAATGAAATATGTAACAAAATAAATGAAAATTCACTGGTTTCCGTTATACGATGAAATCGATCATTTACAGGCTATAGCAGAGTTTCTGCCTTAACTAGAGACAATAAAGTAATGACTCAAATCACTCACCGAAAGATGATATGGCTCAAGGATCTGGTCACAGATTTCAAGCGTGTATCTTCAGTGTAGTCTAGAATTCGAGTGACGTCACTGCGGGCCCACGTGATCGTCTTCTACCAGGCTAGGAACCAGACAGTCCGGTCCAGTCCGGACTGTCAGAATCGGTCGCTACCACACTCCTCCCCATTTTATTTAAAAAGCCTCCCCCCTCCCTCCGGATTAGTCGGTACCTGGAGTGGTCACGGTCGGAGACGACCACCCAGACGGCCTCCAACTAGTTTGACCTGTCCCGTCCCCCCAGGGTGATCTTGGAGCCCCACAACCCTCTTGTTAAGACAAATAGGCAGAACCCAGCCCCCACTGGGGCGCTCTGGGTCCCCCTCAATGACCTGGTCAGTAGGAGACCCTATGGTGGGGACTCTCCTAAGACCATTATCCCTCAGTTACTAACTTGCACAGCAGCCAGTATTCCCCCGAGGGGCATTCTCCCTGGCTCGGGGGCCCTACGCGGCCGTGTTAAGACAAGTAGGCAGAACCCAGCCCCCCACTGGGGCGCTCTGGGTCCCCCTCAATGACCTGGTCAGTAGGAGACCCTATGGTGGGGACTCTCCTTAGACCATTATTTCTCATTTACTAACTCGCACGGCAGCCGGTATTCCCCCAAGGGGCATTTTCCCTGGCTCGGGGGCCCTACACTGCCGTGCTAGCTAACACTTTTTATTACAAGGTGCGGTGATCCTACCCGTCATGCTTCCCGGGGGGGGGGGGGTTTCCCCCGGGACACTGGCGGGAACACTTTAAACCTACCCCACCTTTTTAAAGTTACCCATGCTTGTGTGAACCGGGGCTCGCTAACGGAAAGTGTACCCGGCTCACTTCAGTCACCTAAATAAACGGACTAGGCAATAATAGACGTTGGTAGAGGGCCAGGACCCATAGTTACGACGCTCCTGACCCCCTAAGGTAACCCAAGTCGTTAGGAGCTCCAGAAGGACTCTCCTGCAAACCTCAGTAATGCCAATACTGCCTTAAGGTGCCGAGCTTTCATACGGCCGTCTTTGATCCCCCGGGGCAGGAATAAAACTCTTCCTCTCAGGGGCCAAACCAGCCGTCAAATTACTACACGAAGGGGTAGCCCATTAACCAGCAAATGCTTCCCGGGAAGAGATCCACCCGAGAAACTTTGACGGGCAGCGCAGGGAGCCACATGTTCTATTCAGACAGAAATAAACCTACACTAGCGTCCGTGGGCTCGTGGGCGGCCAGATTGCACAGCATCTCAAGTGAATATAACAGCCCCCGGCCCACGGCCTCCTGCTCGACCCATTTATTTCTGCTGCGAGGCCCGGGACGGGGTTGTCGCCCGTCCCGCAGCTCACCCCGACTACCACTAACCCCCGTCCCGGGAGGAGGCCCGGAACGAGGTCCTCCCCGCCCCGTAGCACCCCCAGGAGGTTTCTCATTTCTCCCGATGGGACCTATTGCGGCCCGCCGGGATCAAAGGGAAGACCCAGGAAATGGCGGCACCCCCGGGATAACAGGACCACAGCCAACAGTGGCTCCCGGGTAGTGCAGTACCACTTCTGTTCCCAAGTAAACACGGAACCAAGCTCAGCCCCGATCGCTGTCTCACTAGCGTCGGGGTTGAGAATAAACTGTCCCCCGTATCTAGGCAACACCAGCACCGGGTGATGGTTTAAGCAATCATCCACTCTCGGCAGCGGAAACACCGTCACCGAGTTCAGTATTCGGTTGTTTAAACACGAGCAAACTGTACAGTCTTTATTCCAAATGAGCACTGGTGCAGAGGCCCATTCAGAGGTTAAGGGTTCTATCACCCTAGCCTCCAACATTTCAGTCAGGTGAGCCTCCTCCTTTTTCGCTAACCTCAACGGGGTGCGCCTCATCCGCTGTTTGATAGTGCGGGCGACCCCCGTGTCGATTGCATGCTCCACCCCTTTAATCATTTTCACTGAGTTTGTGGGGACTACTGCCCGTTTCTCCACAAACACCTTTGAGACCCGACATTCTTGGTTCGAACCCCGACCAAACTTCAATGGCACGCTCCAAGCCCCAAAATCCAGGGTCTCATTTCTAGTGTTTACAACCGCCCCCTCCCTGTAAATGAAGTCTATCCCCAGAAGCATGTCATCCTCTATGGGTGCGACATAAATGTTTTCATTGAAATATCGGCCCCCGATCCTCAATTTCACGGGCCCCACAATAAAACCATTCAGGCCATGTCTCTCCCCGCTCCTACCAGTTTAACATTTTGTAAAATTGGGGGCCGCCCCTTAATGGACCAGTATAAGCGGTCCGAGATAAGAGTTATCTCGGCTGCCGTATCGACCACTGCCTTAAATGTACGGCCATTTAGCTGCACTTCCACCGTGCAGGTGTCAACCAAAGAGGGGCGTTGGATGGGTGGACCGGGTGTAGATCCCAACCCGGATCCAACGTGATCCAACGTCTCACTGCTACAAAGGATTGAGTCACGGGGGCTGCCCGTGGGCTGGTCCCCGTTGTTAATACCCTTAACAATAGACTTCTCCCCCTCAACTGGGCCGCACTCGCACAGGTCCCTGTCCCTCTCAGCCACCCTCTCATCTGGGTTGCTCCGAATTCCTACCTCGGACTCTAACCGGATTTGCTTTATTTTCTTTTGAGGAACAGCCTCCTCTTTGAAAGTGACCCGTCGGTCAGATGTCCCGCCGCCTTGGGGACGTCCAGGACAATCTCTTTTGAAATGCCCAGTGTCCCCACAATGAAAGCAACCTGCTGGAGACCGTCGCGGTGATGTTGACCGCGACGAGTCCCTTGTCTCGATCCGCATTTCAGACAATGATGCCATCATGCTTTTAACCAACTCCTTTAAAGTAGGAGAGTCCCCATCTGACTCTGGGCTAATACCCCGACCCACGTTATTGATTCGGGGTGTCACTGGGCTCTCAGACTCAGTTGAGGAACAGCTATTCCGACCCTCAGCCGGTCGGGCCATCCGTTTGGCTGGTCCAGAACTCTCGGGCCGGTGAGACCTCCCCACTGCCCGAGGTGAATCTGGACCAGATAATTCCCGATGCTTCATTAATTGGTGATTGTGCTGGTACCATTTAATTTTATCCAAGGCCTCTTCTACTGTGCGGGGTCGGAGGTTACACACCTGCTCACCCACAACAGCATCAGCAAGCCCTTGGCACACACTCAAAATTGCTTGAGATTCCACAAAGTTTTCCGGGAGGATGGGAAATGCCTTCATAGCAAGTTTCACCACCCGGTCCGCCTGCTCCTCGAGCGGTTCTCCTTCATTCTGAACAGCATTTTGTAGACACAAAAAGGACGTCTCTGGGATATCATTGTCCCCATACCGCTTCTCCAACCGCTGGATTAGAGAGGCGTACTGGATTCCAGGGTGTTTTTTCAATAATAAAACAAGATGGTCTGCGGCTTTGCCGGTGACCGCCCAGCATAACTGATCTAGGCACTGCTCATCAGTCCAAGCACTCACCCTGGCAAATTTCTCAAATTTCTGGTAAAAAACCTCCCAACTCGAACTACCATCAAATTGGATTGTCTTTGGTAACTGGCCTACCCGTGATGGTTGGTTAGGTTGGGTTCCCCTTGCGGGAAACCCCTCCCCCTCACCACCACAGGGTACCCCGCCACTCCGGGCCATACCAGTTGCATCCCTTCTGAACACCGGCTGTTCAGTACACGACATTCCAGAACTGGGGGTATCCACCCTTCCCCAACTATTCTCTATTGGCAAACCCCTTTGAGGACCCCCACACTCCCAACCCCGTTCGCACGGTGAAACCCACCCCGACCCAGAGTTACCATCCTCCCCCGCGAATTGTATCGCCCTACTAGAATTAGCTTCACTTCTCACAAGATATGTTCGGTTCTCCGAAGCACCTACCCGACTTGGCATCTCAGTTATGTCTGACCTACGGACTGGGGCACCCTTACACTCGGGGTCTACACCTGCATTACTTCCATTATTCCTTTGGTCTAGCCACGCCAGGTACTGGCGCTGGTCCTCCCGACCACTCCGGGCACTACCCATTTGCCAATCACAACCGGGTCTAACCTGAGACTGGGGTCTACACCTACTAGGGTCTACACCCCTCCCTATCAGACCATCAGCCTTAGCCTCCTCCACCGGATTTCGAGGCAAATGGGGCCTACCATGACCCTGATCTGCCCCTGAACCGAGTTTACCTCGGGTAGGGTCTACAGTACCCCTACCCCAGGGTCCACCCTGATCAGGTACAGGTGGGTGCTCATCATATAGCCTGTACTGCCTAGGCTCTATCAAGAAATCTTTGTTTGGGGCACCTTCCCTAGACTCTACATCTATATTATCCAAAACGCCAGGCCGGGGTCTACATCCGGCAAGATCCGCCCCAGGATCACTCCTGGCAAATCCAGCCGGACTCCCTCCCGGTCTCGCATTACCGTGGTCTATACCCATTTGATGTTGGGTTTGCGTGCCCCGTGCACCGAAACTGCAAATTCTCTCTCCTAGTCGTACAGATCCCACTAGCTCTACCCCTGAACGATAACCTGAAGTGGGTGGGGCATTGTTTGTGTCATAAGGAGTGCTAAACACTGGACCAACTTTCGCGCTTTTAGCCCACTTTTTATTGTAAAGAGGCATGACCCACCGAGTTGTTATTTTAGGCTGGAGCGGGGCCATTAGAGTACCTCTTGGCGAGGTTGGAGGACTGGGTCCCCCAACCTGGGACTGGCCCCGATCCTCCTTGTCTTTAAATAAAGCCCTACTGGCTGCGTTGCTCTCCGTAGGGGGACGGGATGGGGTCCCATCCCTCCACGGTGAAGAGACCACTTTCTGGACATGTGATAGTTCCTTTTTAAGGATTTCAACTTCAAGGGCCCCACGGATCCGAGTTAGTCTGGTCCGTGTGGTCGTCCCTGAGGTATTCTCCCCCCTCGAAGTTGAAGTAGGTAATAAGTTTATCATGCCCCCGCAGTGCGTCTATGTAGCGAAAGTTGTACCTGGTAATATTACCATGCCTCTGTACCTAACGATCCCTTCAGCCCCTTTGTCCCCTATTCCCGGGACCCTCTTCAGTTCCTCCAACCCCTCCAAATTTATTTTTACTAGGTCTTGGGGGCCTCTGTTCCCTACTTTAGGGTCAGGGCCCGACCCTCCTTTGGCACTTGCAAGGCATGGGGACCTGGGGGGCACAGGGCTGAACATGTTCAGGCCTAAACCCTCCTCATCCCAAGAAACAATTCATTGTCACACATGGTGTCTACTATTATGAAGTTTGCAAATATCAATAATATAAAATCACAAAAACACAATAATATTCAAAACAACAGTTTATTTCAAAAAACAATTCAATAAATTGCAACGCGGAAGTCAACCGGATGTTGATCTACCGGTGTCGCCACAAGATGGCGATCCCGCGAGATCTCGTCCAAGAAAATGGCGGACCCGCGGGACCTTCACCAATATGGCGACCACGTGATCTAGAACTTTCCACAGAAACTATTAAAATGCACAAATTTCACGAAACGAAGTGGCCAAAGATTATAAAATAAAATAAAATGTCAAATAAAAATGATAATAACTAAAAATAAAATGGCCAGACGAACCGTCGGGTCAACCACGTGTATGACCCGACAACGTCACTTGGCGGCTTCACGGCCGATAAACCGCCAAGGCAAGGCTTTCTTGCAACGGGCAGGATGGTCCGGGGACAAGTCCCACCTGATCCCGGACGAAATCCCAAATATTTATATGCAAAACACAACGGCCAATCCGTCCAACTTTCCCCCACTTCACCCGTCCAACGGATGAAATGAGTTACCGGTAAAGATGAAGAGATTCCCCGCTATGGGTACGAAAATTCTCGTCGCCAGTAAAGCAGAGTTTCTGCCTTAACTAGAGACAATAAAGTAATGACTCAAATCACTCACCGAAAGATGATATGGCTCAAGGATCTGGTCACAGATTTCAAGCGTGTATCTTCAGTGTAGTCTAGAATTCGAGTGACGTCACTGCGGGCCCACGTGATCGTCTTCTACCAGGCTAGGAACCAGACAGTCCGGTCCAGTCCGGACTGTCAGAATCGGTCGCTACCACAAGGCATTTTTAAGTCAAGCATTCAAATTAATGCATTAAACAATAAAAATATATAAAATATGAAATTAATAACCAACTTACATGACAAAAGTCGTCATTCCAGACAACAATTCTTGCAATAAATACTCGACCTTGTTTGTTTACATGCTTCCGGAAGTTCAAAAATGGCGCGTGCAAACTTTATGTGTTCGAGTATGGCGTACCATCACAGCCATAATTGTTGATCGTTAAACCCGAAGTTTAAATGGTCAATTAAACCAATTTCCCCCCAACTCACCGGAGTGCAACTTTTTGTTGGATGTATATCTATGTCTGATGTTTCGCAGATGACACTTAGTGAAACTTTCGCAATTAGTTCAAGGTGATATGCTACGCTGACTGGACTAAAAATCGAGTTCGCATAAAACTTGAAAACCAACGGTAACAATAAAAACACTCGTTCTTTGTTCCATTCATGACTCTTGAAATTGTTTTATTTACATGTAATTGCTACGAGTAAATGCACATGAGAATATATTGGATGCTTAGTTTAAGGATCAGTCTATATGTTTTATAAAATTCCCATTACAATTAACATACAGCAAGCTTATAACCTATTGATTGTACACCAGTTCTAAAAATAAAACAAATAAATAGGGTCAGCTGTTATACAAGCTTCTGCACTCTTTCATGTTATCATGACCTGATGTTCTTTCCTTTTATTAAGGAAACTCAGAACACAATACTTGATATCTTATTCAGGTCGTCGATCATAAGCTTTTACTTTAGCCATAATGTTCAACCTTCCAGACAGAATACGAGTATAGTTTGTCTGCGTGTGACATTTACTTATATACCACACTGCATATGATTATCATTGGATTTGGTGGTCTCTGAATGAATGAAGCAGTAACTAAACACGCTTGACCGGGTTTCCTTACTTTCTGTTCTTTGGTTTTTATATGAATGGAATTATATTTTCAGTATTTCATTTCGATTGCGAGTATATAATCAGCAAGTGTGAAAACGTCGGGAAGTGTAACAGTTAAAATCGTTTATATGTAAAAATGGTTTTTAATAAAAATAATTTAATACGTGTACCTTGGCATTTGTTGTCCCAGTCACTACTGAAATACAGATTTCACATTTCGTACTTGATATCTTACACAGGTCGTCGATCATAAGCTTTTACTTTAGCCATAATGTTCAAACTTCCAGACAGAATATAGTTTGTCTACAAATGAACCGCACTGCAAATCATAATAATAGGATTGGTTTGTCTCTGAATGAATGAAGAAATAAGCAAACCCTCTTGACTGTTTTTCCTTATTTTCCGTTCTTTGGTTTTTATATGAATTTATTATATTTTCAGTATTTCATCTCGATTGCGAGTATAAATCAGGAAGTGTGAAAACATCGGGAAGTATAACAGTTAAAATCGTTAATATGTAATAAAGGGTGTTTAATAAAAGTAATTTTTATACGTGTACCTTGGCATCCGTTGACCCGGCCACCACTAAAATACTGATTTTCACATTCCATACACTGTCCGGTGAACCATAACATTCCTGCCGCCCACTTTTATAATTCGGCATGTTTATTTCTTTGCAATCCACAAGAAAAGTTATATTGAAATAACTGCAAAAGAAAATAATGTATACCTCCGTAGATAATATTTACCATTTCGTCGTAATTGGTTCCCGTGTTTCTCTTAAACGACACACACAGGCACGCACGCACGCTTCTTATTTTTATATGCCTTAGTATTACTGAGCGGTAACCCCAGTGGGTCTCTTTTTCGTTAATTGTGTGAGGTACATGTATCTTATTTGAAATTGATTCTCTTATAAACTATTGCAGTTTTGGCATGCAACATTGCCAAGCCGATGGGTGGGTTTGCGTTATCAAGACAAGTACTTGTTGTTTTTTCATATAAAAACCTGTTGAGCCAAGTGTTATGTTGGTGGACCCTAGAACCTGGTTTTAACCTCCAAATGTCAAATTGTTATGCCACTGACCGTTCCAAATTAATGTATTTTATAAACCATGTTCTATCTTCCTTCTTGTCTGCGCGGGGCGTCTGTGTCTTCTGGGTGTGGATATCCCAGATATGCAAATTTCATGTAAACTCTTGCTAATAAGAAGATCAACATTTAAATATCTGATGTTCAAACAAAACGGTGAGTGGAAAAACAATTTGCCACTGGGTTTTTAAACCAGGGTCAAGGATGCACCTACATCACGTTTTCCTCAACAGGTTCTCATGATGTTGAAAGATGTTTTAACGCCACCCAATGTGATTACATGTGAATTTCGATCACATCGAGGGTTGCACGCAAGATTGTCGTAACTACATTGAAATAAAGGAGTTACGACAGTCTTGCATGCAACCCTCGACAAGACCAATTTACCTCCAGTGGATTAGATCCCTTGAATAACGTATACAGTATATGTAGGTTCAATGAGTTTATGAGACGGTAGACGGTGCTGTACTGTGCTAAATATAGCTGAAGTAAACAAACACCAGAGCAGACGATACCATTTACTCACCAGGCTATGCATTGTAAAACTTTCTAAGTTCTGAATTTCTTCTAACAATTCTTTCAAATGTAAGATCCCTATTAAATCTTTCAATCCAGTCCATGACCAAGCCAATCCTGTATTTGTATGTAGAAAAACTAAATGAAATTTCAACAGCTATGTCACTTTTCAGCAAGAATTAGGAGCATGTATAGTTCACATTCGTTTAAAACCTTGATCCATTGTTTTGCACAATCTAGTAGGCCAGTTGGACATTAACAGTGATAAAAGCAAGAATAATAATGGTGTGATGATATCTCAAACTTGGTGTGGCATTTCATTCATGCAGAATTTGTCGGGAAATTTGATTATAAAATAAGCATGGATATTAATGAAATATATTGTTCAAATGACTGCTAAAAGCAGTAAGAAATAAACATGATAAAATAAAAATAATAATGTTTACAGTATACTAAATAGAGATGAAAAGTGACATAATTTAATAACAATCTACACACATGTCATTCACTATGAAATGGATAAAGTTGTTTCATAAACACTAAGCAACATTTTAAAGGAAATATTGGAATAAAAAATTATCTGCAACAGGTATGTGGGTTTACATTTTAACTGTATTATTGATCAGCTTTCCATAGCCGAACAGTTACCAAGAGTAGTATTTCAAGCTACACTGCCTGGTGTATTTGTTTACTATCTGGAGTTAATGACCCCAGAAACTCCTCCCGGGGATTTTCAAATTTTGACAGTTAACATATTTTTGTTCTCAAAAATTACAATAAAATGCATTTTGTCATGAACTTTTCTCTGATATTTCATTTGAAATGTTGCAAAGAAGTTATATAAAAAGGTTTTAGGGGAAATACTTCTTGGTTATTGTGCTATTTGAAAAAAGGGCCCTTAGATGTGAAGCATGTCAAAATACCATGAAAACCTGCCCCAGCGCCATCTAGTGGCTTAAATAGTCAAGTTGGTGTTTAACAAAAATACGGCTCTGAAGTGTAAACTTTAGGCGAAACTTTAAAACGTTTAAAGCGTTTAAATTTAATTAGATTTTATGCAGTGCTCTGACTCATTTTTATAAAATTGCTTTATAGTCATATTATTCGAAAAGAACGAAAAAAAAATAAAATCATCCATTAACCATGATGCAACTTTTTCACACTACGTTTTCAAACAAGTTTTAGTTTCCAAAACGCCAGTCGGTCATTAGCATGACAGTCTAACAAAAAGACGGCTTTGAAGTGTAAACTTTAGGCGGAACTTTTAAAGCGTTTAAAGCTTTTAAATTTAATTAGACTTGATGTAATGCTCTGACTAATTTTTATAAAATTGATTTATAGTCATATTATTTTTATTTTTGCATATCTATTATTTTCTTCTAGTCAATAAATATTATTTCATATCATAGTGCAAATAGCAACTAAATTTCATAGTTAGTATTTTTTTTATTTTTTTACCCATGTGTTTCATTTCATTTTTGTCAATTAAAAGTTTAAAATCAAAGGTTGACTTATTATTTATTTTTCCTGGCACAACAGGACTTCAATCTTGGATATAAGCATCCGCCCGAATATCCGTGGTAGATAAAAACTGGATAAAGCAGAAGCCAGCATGCATACTTTTGCTCTGCCATCCGAAAGGTCCTTCACACTCCTCCAATAGGAAACTCCACACAATCTATAGATGATGGGACATTATGACAATCACCCATCAGTACTTTTAGTACTTTGATGTTTTGGAATAAATTGTAGTTTGAATGCTCAACAACGAACCTTAACAATAACCTTTTATAGTGGAGAAGATGAATTGAGTTATTGCATTTGTTGCGCACTGAGGAAAACTGTATAAATATAAAACATTAACTTTTAAGAGCCATTTACCACGGCGACTATCAAAACAGGATCGGTTAAATTGAGCCAATTCATAGGTGATGATGGAAACGTTTATTACTGCTCACACTGCCTAGTCCCTTTTTTTTTTACACATTACAAACATATATAACGTGATCATTGGCCTTATAGGTTGCTAATAAATAACTTCACTGACTGATTGCACAAAGAGACATTGTAGAGCTGTCTCACGGCACAAACATTACTGCTATTTACAGTAAATGAACATTTCAGGCCACTCATCACGGCAAATATCAAAATTTTGCAGGATCAGTTTGATTATGTTATTAAATAACAACCGCACTCTGTCTTACTGTCGTTCTCGATTCATTAAGGGCTTGCCACACTCCTCCCAATTCTATTCATCGATAAAAAGAAAATTATCAAAATCTCAAAAAATGCTGTAAAATGAAACTTTGCACAAATGTATGCATATTATTAATGTAAATTGGTTGCGAGCGGAACTGTTTCTGTCTAATTGTGGCTTGCATGCTTGAAACAATAATAATAGATCAATAAGGAACTTTCATCATTTAATAAAAGATCAATAAGGAACTTTCATCATTAAGATCAATAAGGAACTTTTATCATTTAACAATAGTTAGAAGTATATTCATCAATTTGTTTTCATTTTTTTAACTGGTGATGTCTTCGACAATGTTGCGAGCAATAGTATAAAACAGTAAAATAGGGATATACCTATTTTTTTGTTAATATTAACAATATTATTGCACCCGAACATTTTATTTAATAATTTGACTTTAAAAGCCACCACCACGACAACTATCACTACCAACACAATAGATAAATAAAAATGATAAATGCAACAGTTACAACCAAAATATTTAAACACAGCTCTTGAGGATGTCAGATATCAAATTTAAACAAGAAAAATATTTCACTTTTGAAGACGGGAATGAGAAAATTTACTTACAACGATAAAATACTCTAAATACCCATTCTTTTATCTGGGGACCATACGCCGCTGAACATGGAATGGTATTAAGCTGAAAATATCGCATTGAAGGTTCCATGTCCACCGCCATATGCACACCATCTTTTGGGACGGTCAAAATTGTACTGTTCAATGGTGTTAATATTGAGGTGCGCTCAACCCGGGGCTAGGCGGCATGAGCAGTAATATGAATTTCCATTAATGTCCATGAACAGGCTTAATCAAACCGAGCCTGCAATATTTTCATATTTGTCGTGTTCGATGGCTTTCAAAGTTCCTTTTTCATATATTTGAACAATTGATACAAATATCAAACCGTTAAAATGGAAAGTATAACTTCACCTTGTGCCATAAAAAAAAACTTTTTCCTCGAACATGCTATAAGCTTCTTATGTTCTATATGTGTGTATAGTTTTGCATGCTCGTGCTACATTGTCAAAAGGTGAAATATGCATATCAAGAATTGCCACATTTAGAAAAAAAAAACAGCCTCCCCACACAGTCAAGAAGAAGAAAAAGAGAGAGAGAAAGCATGGTTTATGAAATGACCAGACCAGTTTCAAAAAGTCACCACAATTTACAAAAATGAGAGCCCGAGGATTTACCGCCTTGAAACGATCAGTGGCAAATCAAATCGCAATTGGGGGTTAAAGCAAGGTTCTAGGGTGCACCAACCTCACACCCCAACAGGTTCTCATATCAACACACAAGTACAAGTTGTCTTTGTGAAATAACTCCAACCCATCTATCAGCTCAACAATGTTGCACGCAAAAGCACTTAAACATATAAAACATAAGAAGCTAATAGCATCAAAAAGCCAACGGGGCGGGTACTCAATGATCTTACCGAGACCAGAGCTCTTGCAGTAAAATCAGCAAGAACACGATGACACGGATAAAAGAAACAAATCGAGCTTCTAGGTTCTTTTAAGAAAAGATTTTCACATAAACCTTCTGCCACCGTCGTGCGACGATAGAGGTATGCATAGTGATAAAATTTAGATGGATTTATCACCAGGCTTGCAGAACGCTGTAAAATATTTTGTTGGAAATCTTCCTTTTTAAATTTACATATTGTTTTGACGAAAAACCGGGAGAAATTACCTTGCCTTTTCTCAAGTTAATAAATTAAATCTCCATAAAATTCTGGCTGTGAAATATCTTAAATTGTTGCATTAGATAGTTTTAACTGCACCTGTATTTTTGAATTCGATCTGGATATCAGCGATAAAACGTGCAAAAGGTTTTGCTTAATTTGTGATATCGATAACATTGTTTTACTTTTTTTTCTGTAATCGAAAATTACGTTCATTGAAATCATTAACATCGTTGCAAGTTCTTGAGATATAAACGTAAGATGTTGCACGAGGAACATCGCCGCCTAAAAACGGGAAATTAACTGTATTTAAATTAAATTCATCTCTTTTATAATATATTTAATTAGTGACGGAACCATTTTCAATGGACAGATTTAGATCAAGAAAGTTTGCTTGCTTTTCTGAAGTGTTCGCTTTATTAAGCTGTAGGTCTTGAGGATAAATATTATTAACCAGTGATGGAAAATGTTATTGTCTACATTTAATAAATCATCATGGTAACTGGAGGTGTTGTTTAAAGCTGTAATAATATCAGCTTGATGTTCGGTAGAAAGAGAAAACATGGGAGGGTTGGAGTGTTTTCATCAAGACAACTTTATTTGTGTGTTTATATGAGAACCTGGCAATTTGTTTTTGCCACTGACCGTTCCAAGGCGGTAACCCGTCGGGTTCCCATTTTTCGTTAATTGTTTGTAGCATCTTATTTGAATTGGCATACTTATAACAACATGCATTTTTTTCTCTCTTCTTTTTCGCTGCGTGGGGAGGCTGCGAGTTCGGCGATTCCTGATAGGAATATTTCATTTTTTACATATTACATTGACAAAAGTAATACGTTTACTGATATGAAATAGCTTTCTTGGAATTGGATTTAGTTTTTTTACTAAAACAAATTGCGTCTATAATTTATAGTCGTCGTTGAAAACCAGATCTTGCTTCTATTAATTGTTGTTGCTGCTTTGTTTATCATCCTTAATATTTCAAGTTAATATATGACAAAACGAGAGTAACAGTCATGCGATTTCAATTGAATTCAGGCTCAAAGTTAGGCGAAAATAAAAACATACAAAGGACACAGCCTCCTCTGAGAGTCAAATGAGAGAGTCAGATAGAGTCAGATAGAAATAATATAACTTTCAGATATAAAACAATATTATATTTTTAAAAGATGCAAACATTTAATTGAAAAAGCTCAAATGGTGTCCACTTCGGATTTAGTTTATTTATTGACAAAGACATCTATACAAGCGAAGTGAAAACCCAGTAACATTTCTGGTAAACGCTAGAAAATAAACAATATTTACTTTGCGAGATGACTACTAAATTACAACTAAGTCTCATTTTCATAACGCAACGCAATATCCAAAAAATATAATGACTTGTGTATAAAGTCTAAAAATCAACAATGAAGAGGCCACGCTAGACCGCTGCTCATTGAATAAACAAGTACCGTAATTATTGGATATATAAAACTGTTTTCTCCCCGGATCAAGGGCGTAGCGCCCATTACGCACAATACGCACTTGCGTATAAAAAAAATCCGAAGGTAAAAAAAGAGAAAATCAAAGTTTTAACGATTTTATCGCTATAGATCTAAATAACTTATCCCTTTTTGCTTACAATCATAGATATAAGAATAACTATCTTTACTATGTCTATGCCATTGTGTACACACCGGTCACACATTGACGAAGTTAGCTTGATGACGTAGTGACCGCTATTTATAGAATGATGTCTATGCTTACAATATAATATTCGTTGCGTCATACGGTTTTGTTTATATGACGTAGTTACTTGTACAATGTAATGAGTGTAAACTCTGATTGCGTCACTCTCGATCGTGTGACGTTTCTAGTTATCATTGTAATCTGTGTGCAATAGGAATGTCAGTTTTTCTTAAACTCGAAGCATTTACAAACTTGTTGCTCAGAGATAAATGTAAAGCTCATCATTGATTAATCTACATGGAATAGGAATCTCGTTACTTAAACTAGACTCATAAGAAAAATATTATTAAGACTTTTTTAATTAATAAAGAATTAAATCAATCCATTCAAGATCAATTCCTTTGGAAAATCTCTAATTTAAAACGACTTAAAATCTACAATTTTCTTTAACTAAATTTAAGTCATCAACTAAGGGCACAATTTAATTTTGGTGTGTTGTTAGTTAGTGGTCAAAATGAAAAGAAACATCCGCCAAATTCCAGGACAAGCGACCCTGTTTAAGTTGCTTAAACAGGACCCCATTCAAGCCAATAATGAATCTGGCCAGGAAGAAACAAAGCAGAATTCACAAGACCTGGCATGTGACCCTCTTGTGATCAGCAGATCAGACACCAATGTCGCGTCTCCTTCTCCCCCTTCTTCCTCTTCTGTATCTTTTTCTGCTTCTTCTTCTGAACCCTCTAGAACCGTTACAAGCTCCCTTGGAGCACGATTCCTGGATATCGGAAGTCTTGATACCAAATGCCGACTAAGAATGCCAGATTCTAAAAAATATGCTGTCCTTACCACACGGTTCGAGCCACATAAGGGTTGGGTTGCACCTCTCAGAGAATTCGGAAAAAAGGCAGCAAGTAGACGAGTACCGGACTTTGTATTTGAGCAAGAAAAGCGTCCCTACTTAAGGTACAGCCCTTTACTCGATGGTGTATTTTGTGCTCCATGTTTTGCCTTTAATGCAACTGAAAATGTGCTTGTTGCTCGTCCGTTGATTGACTGGAGCAACGCAAAGAAAGTCGTTGATGGGCACACACGATCAGAAGAACACATGGATTCCATCACAAGAGCCGACCACTTTGTACGCATCTGCAGGAAGGAAGAGCAGAATGTGGTCGAGTTCGGATCAACGGCCTACCGGCAGAAAGTCCAAAAGAACAGGGAGGCGTTAGCAGCCATCATTGAGGCCATTATTCTTTGTGGGCAACAAAATATAGCCTTACGCGGTAAAATTAAAAGCCGCAGCAACATTACAGCTCTACTCAACTACCGTGCAAAAGCTGACGCCTCTCTGAAGGAACACATGACATCAGCACCAAAACATGCCCAGTATACGAGCCCAGAAATACAGAACGAATTTATCTCACTCTGTGGTAAACAAATTGCTAGCACGATTACCCAACGATGCCAAAACGCTAAGTACTTCACGGTTATTAATTTAACACTGAGTTTTGTTTAAGAATTGCTTTTCGGTCAACATATAGTGGTTTTCGGTCCCTGTTCTGGTCATTGCCTTTTGATAAACGAGTTGTTTTCGGTCCATCCTTTGGTCTTATTTGGTCTTAATGATCGATATTTCATCATTTATTTTCATAAGATCCTTTAAAATCATGAATTTAATTGATTAAATTTGTAATTTATTACTTAATGATACATTCAGAAGTGGTTTTCGGTCGACCTATATTGTTTTCGGTCCCTGATTTGGCCTTATTCGGTCTAATTTTCATAAAATCTTTAATAAATATTTCAGTTTAACAATTATGATTTACATTTATACATAAATTATACATTTAATTTGATTAAAAATTGGTTTTCGGTCCCTTTTTTGGTCTTATTCGGTCTTTTTCGGTCTTATTCGGTCTTTTTCGGTTTTTCGGTCTTTTTCGGTGATTCTATGCACCGCCCTAACTCCTTCTTTATTTCAATGTAGTAACGACAGTACTTGCTTGCTACCATAAGTATATGCTTGCTTCCCTAGAATATAGTTCTTAGTTTCAAAGTCAGTCAATGCTACAAAGCGTTCAATTTTGTAATTCTGTGAAAACGATAAAATTTATATTAAAAAATATGGAATCAATCAATATTTGAAGATATTTAACTCGTGGATTTTGAGTCATGAACGCGCATGAATACCTGATGGCTAAACGCCATATTGGATTCGACAACGTTCGGTAAAGACGAAAAATCCATCGTAATCAACTGAACAGTGAGTATTTATCGAGTTATTTTCGTGATGCAATGCTTTTATAACACCCAAGTTACATTTGAATGTATATTGACAATAGCAGTTCTCTCTGTAAATAGAATTATTCATATGGAACTGGAGGTTGATTTGGTGGTTTTCGAATGGTACGTTACAAAATCATTGTAAAACTTGAAATTTTAGATTCGAAAGACTAACTACACCGCAGTAAACGTGATTTTGGCTCTTTGGGTTTTATTGAACGTTACGTCATTTAATTAATGCACTCTCCAAAATGAAAGTAGGAGTCTCAAAATCGACCGTAGGACTAACCGAAACTTTTTTAATTTAGGGCCCTAATCATTGTGGATATTTATTGTGGAACCTTGTAGAGATGTAAGTAATCAAATAATTTCAATGTATTGCATTGAAAGAAGTCGGATTTTGAACGATTAACGAATTACTTGGTTAAATATCGTCACTCGTGTAAGAATTTAATTCCCATTTGAATGCTTGAAGTTGAAAGTAAAACATTAAGCATCTGATTCACAATGATTTATTTTTTTAATACATTTAGATCTGTTGAAAATTATGCTTAAAGTAAGTTAAAATTCATACAAGAATTGATTATCAGATATATTAATAAATGCATTTTATGCATTTGATCACAAGAACCTGAATTTCCATCAGAAAATATCCAGATCTGAAATGAATGACATTTTCCGATATAACCCATTCCCAAACCGTTACCAGCTACATAGTTGACACGGGATTTTCTGAAGTATAGAATTTCAAAGAAATGAAAATCTAATGTTTTCAATAATTGCGCATTATACGTAGACCTTATGAAATCCGCTATCAGAAGTTTTTCCTACTTTCAATTTTGTCTTACACTCCATTTCATATGTCTCACAGGTCATTTTATCAGAACAGATATTCTCAAAATTAATAACCCAGGGAAAACCATAAGAAGAAAAAGAGTAGCACCTCAGGGATTCACCAAGTTTATACAGAAATGGGAACTTCACAATATTTATTTAATAGTATCCCTTAAATTCATTTCAGGTGAAATTCATAAACAGGTTTAGATGATCTTTGGTTCTGGTCAGACCTGTATCAACCAAATTTGACATAATACCCCATTTGAAGAGGTAGAGAACTGTTTGACATCATGCAATGAAGTGGACAACAAAAGTGAAGGTAGAAAATAATGTTTGAGTTAAATCCAGAATGACAGTTAAGAAGATGTAATTATTGTAAAACGTATATTTTAGTTTCTTGGTAATGCTTGAACTGCGATAACGCTGTCAACATTGCAACTGGTAAATTCTTGTAACATGTTAGTGCGTGGGGTACAAATCCGTTGCATTGGGAAATATTTTTTCCTATCTGGATATTTTCTGATGGAAATTCAGGTTCCTGTAATTTGATAAATAACTCAAATTAGTTTCATAGTGTTAAACTAAGTCTTGTTAATAGTAGAATTGCCTAACAAAGTAACAATAAATTATGAAATGAAAACCAAAGATATAAATTTTGTTCCCTCTAAACAGGAATGTTGAACTAGGTAGTTCTAGATTCCTGCTCTTAACATGTGCCAAATTATAAAAATGAATATGTATATTATCTCCCTTTTGATGTTACACCAGTATTAAGTATTGAAGTGAACCTAGGTTTACACAGTGTTTCAGTTAAATTATTTTGATGTAACAAGTATTCATAAGCTTTCCAATACAAATTGTTTTAAGGTAAAATAAACCAAAACTACTTCAGACATTAATATTATGTCTATTTCATTCTATGATTTTTACCCAGACTTGAATTCTGATTAGCAATGTAAAACAAATTACCGGTAGTTATTTGGAAAGGAACCCACTTTTAGAATTTTAGTGACAACCCAATTTGACCAGTTTATAAGAGCAGTCAACACATTTTTGACTTTTTGCAGTCTGATACTTTCTGGGTAATTTTAAAGTGACATGCCTGGATGATGGATCCATGTTGTTTTTTTTCAAAAGAAGGAAACACATAATAACTTCTCTGGCAGTGATGAAACAATACGGATACTTAATCCAGTTAATCAACAGTTAATCAATATAACTTAATGAAATTTTCTTGAATGGCTGTTGGAACAGGCATATTAACTACAAAACAAATGACAGCACTCTTTTTCACAGCAACTAAAGGAAAAACATTTTTCACAGTCCAAAAGATTGTGCGTGACTTTTTGTAGATACACCTCACACCTCAGACTAGCAAAGTACAAAATGAGAGTAAACTAATTGTTATGATCACTCACTTAAAAAATAAAATAAGTTATTATAAAGAATATTTCAAATTTTGTAATTTGAGCAAAGATCAAAATAATTGTTATAATTTCATGGGTGCGTTTGCCTGAAAATCAGGTTTTTGTGTGTCTAAAAATGATTGATTTTCTTCATTTTCCCTAAATAAATTTTCAGGATTTCAGGTTTTTCAGAATTCCTAACTTGCACCCTTGCAATTTTGTGTTTGTAATAATTTCAGTGATAAAATCAAATGAAAGAAATGTGCCATCTCTGGACAAAAAGCATGAAATTGGAAGAGGAGAGGAAGAAGGCTAATGGTATATTAAATTTTATTAATTGACTATTAACAGGGCTCTCACCAGACTTGCAAATCAGGGAGAAGTTTTGTCATAATTTACTGCATTATGGAGAAGTTTACAGTCAACAGCTTTCTTTCCCTATATCTTAAATACAAAATGACTTCTCACAAATCTCAACGAAGAGAGAAGTCTGGTCACTTTTGATGAGACTACTTCCTTCAAGTCTCTCTCTAGTGAGAGCCCTGTATTAATATACAGTACAGGCATTGCATACTTTGCCCCTTTTTTTACATGTCTGCAGTGTAGCAAAATCTCGAGGCATGTCATCACCTGACCTGAACATGCCATTTTCCTGGCAGACACTACATGGTACACCACATCAATACTTAAGTATTTTATCATGGCCCAGAAATTCTCATATTGGTCCAGAACACCTGTATTGGCCCAGTTTAGTCTTCATATGAATTTGACCATGTTATTGGGCCACGGGCTGTCATATTTACCCTCGGCCTTCTGCCTCAGGCATATATGACTACCCTTGACCCAATAACAAGGTCAACTTGAATTCACTTGATTATTTACATTATATATAATAATATTCATCTGTGGGCCACCTTGAACTAACACGATGGGTTCTTGTGGTTGCTTATTCGTTTATTACATAGGGTAATCTCATATGAATGTGTCTCAAAAATCCAATGCTGTTTCCACTTTCATGGTTAATAACTTGACCCTTTACTCCATTTACACGCCATTTTACCACAAGGGCAACCAGTGTAAATCCACATCAGATAGAGATAGCACAAATGTAGCTCCAGACCAGCTTGCACATCAGACATTTTGTGGTCTGATCTGTTTCTATTCTGTTCATTAGATACATTTAAAGCTCTTTTTAACTGGAAGGAGATGTGTCAGCACCTAGATCTACAATAGTTGCTCATGTGTTAAAAGGTGTATCCATCGAATGAAGTATAAAAATGCAGGTGTGTTTTGTAATAATTAACCCTTTACTACATATATACACATTTTCATGACTTTGCAACCAGTGTAGAGATCCAGATCAGATGGCAGATTTGATCTGGATCTGCACTGGTCACATTGTGGTCAGAAATAACCTATTGAATAAAAAGGCTCACAGTTTAGATCCTAATCAGGTAGTATGGATGTGTCGGCTGATCTAGATCTACATTTACACTGATCACCCATGCCATAAAGGCGTATACATGGAGGAAAAGGTTAAATGGGATAAATTGTGTATGAGCCTATAGGAAGTGAAGATGGCATGAAGCCTACATCAGAAAAAACCTCTTGTGTGATATTTATAAAAAAAATTACCTTAAAATGAATTATGACAACAGTGTAATCTGTTAACTGTTAACCTGCAACATCAATTTATGTACAACTTAATGAGTAACAAAAAGTACAGTGAACTTGATTTGGGTTATTTGTTATGACTTTAAATACAACATTTATTTTCAGCCATGTGTATCATCAGTTTAGTGAAAGCTGTGGACTTGAAATGTCTGCAGAATTGGTAGAACATTATGGAGCAGATGTGAATGTTACTGTAGAAAATGAAGACAAGGTTTGCATTTTTTTATTTTCTTTATTAAAGCTGCATGAATGTATGATAGAGACACACTAAATATATCTGTATATGTCGGTATTTGTATTTTTGTATCTTGTAACAAGAAAACATAAAATTGTGTTTGTATGTATGTGTTGACTTGTGAGACCTCAGTTCACAAGAAAATTAATTAGGCTATTTCTTACAAATATGCAAACAGTGTTGATTCCAATCAGATCCAGATCAGACACCAAAGTTGTTCTTGCTGATACTGATCTATTGTTTTCCAGGTGTCCACAAGCTGCTGAATCTAAAGGGTCATTTGTGTGTCGCCCTTTCGAAGAAATGGCAATACATAGGGATCGCTTTGTCTGTCCGTCCATCTGTCCATCTGTCCCAAAAAACTTAATGTTGGTTATAACTTTGCCATTTCTTAATATTTCTTCATGAAATTTTCAAATTATATTGTTTGTGACAACATGCTTGAGCTGATGTTAATTTTCAGGTCAAGGTCACATTTGATGGAGTTAATCCATTTTTGTACTTTTATTTTAACAGAAAAACTTAATGTTGACTATAACTTTGCCTTTTCTTAATATTTCTACATCAAACTTTCAAATTATATTGCTCATGACAACACACTCATCATGACTCCAAGTTCTTTATGTCAAGATGGGGTTATTCCCTTTCTTGTTCTTGCATTTTTAACCTGATCTAGTTCCCAGGGCGACAAAAGTGAACACCCATCTAGTGTAACTTTTTGGTGGATTCTGGCAATTAATAACCAAAATTACCCTTAACTTAAGGAAAACAAAGACACTTCAGCTAAAATCATTACAACTGCAATATAAATAGGTTATTTGTTAAAATTAATATTTCAGGATAACAGCTTTACATGGAATGCTGCGAGGAGACCAGTTTGACAATTCTGACTATGACTGTCTGAGGGAGCATACAGCCTTTAAATTGCCACTAATTCCTGCAATGGAGCATGCTGCTTTTGTAATGGACAAGAATAAAAAAAATCACAAATGTCGATACAAATAGTGGATGTGAAATGGAGACAATTTATATAAAATATAATTAAAACGTTTTAATGTGCACCTCATTGAAAAAACATCAGTTGACAAAAAAGCATCAGTGTAATTGTGTGTTTGAACATTATTTGCTGAATAAAAGAACCATTGAAAAAAAACCATAGTGTCACTTGTAGTATTATAGTAGTCAAGGACATCTCTTCAGATCTAGGTCACCCTATATATTCTATATAAATCCGCCATCTTGGATTGTGGAGTCAAGTTTTGAGGTCTATATATAGCTTGGGTTCCCAACATTTATAACTTTTTTTGTGAGAAACAAGTTCTTTTCTGGAGATTTACTTTATATAATCTATATAAATCTTGGATTGTGGAGTCTTTTTACAGAGACCGTGTAATAACGTCGCACATTTCACCTTGTTGTGTAATATCTATCTATATTTAACCCACTGGGAAACCAGACTTGTCAAGTAGTGTTTGATAGTAACGTTAAAACCTAAATGATCTTCTTTGTATTATATTAAACAACCTGAAAACAGTCATTGTTATAGGATCTCTCTCTCTCTCTCTCTCTCTCTCTCTCTCTCCGATGAAATAAAGGGTATGGGTATTCCGACGTAAAAACCCATAAACTAAATATAACTGTAGGTATCCCACCGACGCTAACATGTTTTGACACGCTTACATAACGGACCAATCAAAATAGTCTATTTCTTTTTAAATGATAACGAGCCTAACAGTCTAGGATCGACTACAGGAGTTCATCCAGCAGTTGACAGCCGAGGTTGGACAGGTAGTTATACTGTATTTAAACATCTTAAATGGGAATTAGATAGTTTTTGCCCTTTATTGAAAACTGTAATAAAAAGATAAATCCTGTTTTCAAATATCTGAAAAACGTTTCTTGTTATTTACTGGTACAAATAAAAGCCCACGGTCTACTTCTATTGTAACTCGGTGAACTTTGATGACCTGGCGTAGAGGAATGTGACCTCAACAGGTAGTTTAGTCATAATACAACAGTTTAAAACAAATCATGACGATAGTTTAATGTTTTATATATACTTTATTTACATATATGTACAACAGTTCACATTAGTATATACACCATTAATTATCAAATATTTATATAGACCTTTATGAAGAAAAGAAATAAATAACATGAAAACTGGTTAATAAACATGTTAAATCCGCATGTCCATGTTCATTGAAGGTTAAACACCTTAACGTTCACTGAAAATCACCCGCGTTAATCCAACTGTTAAACTTTTTAGGATAGTATTTCCACTGCACAAATTACTGTTTATTGTGTCCTTTGCCTAGGGTCTTTAACACTTTGTCCACTTTCCATGACTGGTTAGGATCAATGGTTTTTTTGCAGTTCGCTTTGATAAAATGTTCCTGTGATATCTTCGTCTTGTAAGTCCATGAATTTATAGATAGGCAGTATTCCTCTGTGGTATCGCTTGTGTACTTTAAACACCTCGCCAGAGTAGGTCTCGTCGTACGCGCGAGTGAATGCGCTTCGCAGATGACTGATCCGTACATAATGAGGACAAGTGAATGAATCATTCAGCTTTATACTCGTCCTATAATTACGATCTTGCGAAGTTCACCTGCGTTCTCTTTTCTTTTTCCTCCGACAGAGGGCAGTTCCTGTCTTAATGTCTTACTCTTTCCGTCTTTATCACTTATTTTTGAATTCCTGAGTTTTTCACTGGTGGGTTGCATTTCTTTCTGTCCTATAATTGATACATCTTTAGGTTTAGCTTGACGTTCGAGCATACTTTTAGCTATAGCGGTTGTCTGCTCTGCCGGTAAAACCATTTTAACATAAAATTCAGACTGAGGTCTCTGTTCGTTTTTATTCCTGCTTCTTTTCATCTTCTTCTTACGTAACCTCGTAATGTCTTTGTAATCCAAAAAGTCCTTGTTTCTAACGCACGTCTTGACTCTTCGACACCCAAGCAGTCAATGATAGATATATTATACCACCTATCTCTTTTAGTTTAAGTCACTATTATATTTTAATAGTTCGCATATAGGTCAAAACTGATCAAATAGTGTAAGGTGTGAATCATGCCAATGCGAGCAAACGCCACATATCCTCTCTCCTATTGATTTAAGCATGCCAACTTTCTTGTGTAAGTAAAACCCCCTCCCAAATGCGCTCCCGGCGCTCCTGAATGCGCGCCCGGCGCCGCCACCACCTCCACCACCACCGCCGCCACCAACACCACCACCACCACCACCACCGCCGCCACCACCACCACCACCACCACCGCCGCCGCCACCACCACCACCACCACCACCACCGAGAGCGCATTTGGGAGGGGGTTTTACTTACACAAGAAAGTTGGCATGCTTAAATCAATAGGAGAGAGGATATGTGGCGTTTGCTCGCATTGGCATGATTCACACCTTACACTATTTGATCAGTTTTGACCTATATGCGAACTATTAAAATATAATAGTGACTTAAACTAAAAGAGATAGGTTGTATAATATATCTATCATTGACTGCTTGGGTGTCGAAGAGTCAAGACGTGCGTTAGAAACAAGGACTTTTTGGATTACAAAGACATTACGAGGTTACGTAAGAAGAAGATGAAAAGAAGCAGGAATAAAAACGAACAGAGACCTCAGTCTGAATTTTATGTTAAAATGGTTTTACCGGCAGAGCAGACAACCGCTATAGCTAAAAGTATGCTCGAACGTCAAGCTAAACCTAAAGATGTATCAATTATAGGACAGAAAGAAATGCAACCCACCAGTGAAAAACTCAGGAATTCAAAAATAAGTGATAAAGACGGAAAGAGTAAGACATTAAGACAGGAACTGCCCTCTGTCGGAGGAAAAAGAAAAGAGAACGCAGGTGAACTTCGCAAGATCGTAATTATAGGACGAGTATAAAGCTGAATGATTCATTCACTTGTCCTCATTATGTACGGATCAGTCATCTGCGAAGCGCATTCACTCGCGCGTACGACGAGACCTACTCTGGCGAGGTGTTTAAAGTACACAAGCGATACCACAGAGGAATACTGCCTATCTATAAATTCATGGACTTACAAGACGAAGATATCACAGGAACATTTTATCAAAGCGAACTGCAAAAAAAACCATTGATCCTAACCAGTCATGGAAAGTGGACAAAGTGTTAAAGACCCTAGGCAAAGGACACAATAAACAGTAATTTGTGCAGTGGAAATACTATCCTAAAAAGTTTAACAGTTGGATTAACGCGGGTGATTTTCAGTGAACGTTAAGGTGTTTAACCTTCAATGAACATGGACATGCGGATTTAACATGTTTATTAACCAGTTTTCATGTTATTTATTTCTTTTCTTCATAAAGGTCTATATAAATATTTGATAATTAATGGTGTATATACTAATGTGAACTGTTGTACATATATGTAAATAAAGTATATATAAAACATTAAACTATCGTCATGATTTGTTTTAAACTGTTGTATTATGACTAAACTACCTGTTGAGGTCACATTCCTCTACGCCAGGTCATCAAAGTTCACCGAGTTACAATAGAAGTAGACCGTGGGCTTTTATTTGTACCAGTAAATAACAAGAAACGTTTTTCAGATATTTGAAAACAGGATTTATCTTTTTATTACAGTTTTCAATAAAGGGCAAAAACTATCTAATTCCCATTTAAGATGTTTAAATACAGTATAACTACCTGTCCAACCTCGGCTGTCAACTGCTGGATGAACTCCTGTAGTCGATCCTAGACTGTTAGGCTCGTTATCATTTAAAAAGAAATAGACTATTTTGATTGGTCCGTTATGTAAGCGTGTCAAAACATGTTAGCGTCGGTGGGATACCTACAGTTATATTTAGTTTATGGGTTTTTACGTCGGAATACCCATACCCTTTATTTCATCGGAGAGAGAGAGAGAGAGAGAGATCCTATAACAATGACTGTTTTCAGGTTGTTTAATATAATACAAAGAAGATCATTTAGGTTTTAACGTTACTATCAAACACTACTTGACAAGTCTGGTTTCCCAGTGGGTTAAATATAGATAGATATTACACAACAAGGTGAAATGTGCGACGTTATTACACGGTCTCTGTAAAAAGACTCCACAATCCAAGATTTATATAGATTATATAAAGTAAATCTCCAGAAAAGAACTTGTTTCTCACAAAAAAAAGTTATAAATGTTGGGAACCCAAGCTATATATAGACCTCAAAACTTGACTCCACAATCCAAGATGGCGGATTTATATAGAATATATAGGGTGACCTAGATCTGAAGAGATGTCCTTGACTACTTATTATTTTAAATCATGTTACCCAATTCTGTTTGTTGATTTCAAGTTTGAATATTCAAAGATTATGACTAGCTTAGCTACTTTTTTTCTGTCATTGGTGTCACCGTATCTCAACTCAGAATTTTAGGTGCTGTCTAATGATACTGCGCTTGCAAACAACTGCTCACAGGATTCTTCCAAACTTTACAAAAGTATTCACGCCATTAAGGTAATATTCCATTTGTCATTACACTCTCATTGATAAAATGAAAAATTAAAGTCAGTCTAAATGCAAAATGCAAGACCGAAAGGAGTAATACCTTTAAATAAAGCGTTGTGCGAGTACTTTGACCAGCTTTGTTTCACTGTTGACCATATGATATATGAAGTATGATATCCTTCACTTAATTTTGATTGGTCAATTTCATATAATCGTCTACAAGTCCAATCAAATTCTAATTATGTCTTTAGACATATTGTCCTACCACCAGGTTCGCTTTCCATGTCTCCACGTCTGCAAACTTGATAACAGTATTTGTCTTGACTTGTTAATTGAACATTAATTGTTTTTGGGGTCGAAGATCTATGTCTCAGAGGACATAAAATAAATTGTTCCCCGTTCTTGAGACGAAAGTTTATTTCTGGTCCAACTTAATCAAACCCAAAAATCCATTGCTTTTCAATTGTGTTTTGATGGCCGACCCATCAGTACCTTCAGTCCTTTGATTGATGATTATTAACATTATTCTGATGTTAAATGTTGAAAATCACTCAAAATTACTAATGCAAACTGATGCTAATAATTCAGTAAATTTATTTAATCTGACCTCGCATGCGTGCAGTGATAATGCTACCATGCTGAAATGGGGTCGCTAACATAAATGATAATCTTCTGTTAATTTTATAACAACGTAGTAAATAATTAATTAATAATTCTAAAGTTTTTTGTCAAATTCAGTTTGATACCTAATTTCATAATTGACCGTCTATAATTCTTTGTAAGCGGTTTGACGATTTTATTACCGATAAGATGTAGATATCACCGATAGTTGTCATGGCAACATTTGCCCGAGGCAGATAAATTACCGGAATTTTCGGGAATTTACATGTATATTCTTATTTTGACTCTTCTTTAAGAAACAACTAAATCATAAGCAAGAGCGAATAAATACCGCTATTAGAGAATTCAAGAGAATCCTAATAATGTCTTTATGATTTTTATTAATGTATCATATCTAATCTGTCCCACAAACATTTAATTTGCCACATTTACATGGAGAAGTTCTCATTGTTTTCCTTCGCCGGATCGGATCGCCTTCACGTCATATTCTTCATGCAAACATGGTAATGTCAATTTTGCAATGCCAGTCTGAAGTTTCTCGCCATATTTCATTATATTTGATTGAAATCTACATGTTTTGACATTAACAATAGTAACTGAAATTTGTTGAACGAAAATATTTAACCGTGGAAACGGTAAAAACGCACGGAAGCGGAAATGGAACGCTGAAAACGCTAGAAACGGAAGAAACGCTAGAAACGCTAGAAACAGATAAAAAGCTGGTAACTTAGCGTTGAAAGCGTTTTAATCGAAATGGAAACGGCATGGAAACGCAACGGAAACGGAATGGAAGCGCTGCGGAAAACGTTGCCAATTGAAATGGAAATGAAACGGAGTGGAAACGCAAAAAATGTCAATTTCTTGATTTTCAGTACTGTACCAGTGCTGCTATCATTTAGTCTATTTCCTAAATGTTTTATCACTTGACGACATAGTAAAACAGCTTTTAACGTCTTTTCCCATTGGTTGTTTTTCAATTTTGTCCGGTTGATTTCATTCTTTCTAAATATTGAGCCTTTTAAGTTTAAAAAGTCTAATAAAACTGTAAGTTACCCCTAATTGCAAGTATATGATAATTTGCCATAACCAATAGTTTCAATTTCATCAATGTAACAGCTACGATATAAGTGGTAACTTTCACATTCATTATAAATATTTTGTTTCAGAATTTACACTGATCTTGGGAATTTCTGATAAATACATTTATATCGAGGTAATGAGGAATTGTCGACGAGATCATCAATCAGAGGCTTCACTTGAAAATCATTAAAATTAAAATTCTGTTTCGGTTTCTATCGCTTCTTAGTTCCTTCGTGTCGCTATGTGGCTGGGATTAATTCTATGTAATATGTAATAATCGATTCTCAGAATAGTCAGTTTAATTTTTTTTACTTTGAACATGACATTTATTTTGATTTTAGAGGTTATGGCATGCATATTTTATATGAGCTTTTCATTTGTAGTTTGAATTTAAATGCACTCTTTATTTCTCTATTGTTTTAGTGTTACCGTTAATATAAATAAATTTAAAAGATCTATCATTTCAGCACCAGTGTTTTCAAGACTTTGTCAAGGAGAAGATATCGTTGGAAAATGTTCGGTATCCTGTGGCGGCGGACAGCAAACAGTTGTTATGACGAAAACGATAATGATGACAATGCAGCAATGATGGCTTGCATAAGTTCTGCGTTTTGCGGTAAAAGGAAACGAAGTACAAAATGCAGTGAATACAATACTGTCCAAAGATGTAATGAAATATGCCTTTATGATCACAAGTTTTTAAACAACAAATGTGAATGTCTTTCATGGAGGTCAGGGCAATGTTGCGAAAGTTTATTAAAGAAAGTTTATTATAAAATGATTTATCAAATTTTAATTTTATTTATTCTAACTTAAATACAATAAATACGTTAGATTTTTTAAGTTTCAGTAATGCGTAATTGTATAACCTGATAAGTGCAATTTATGCTTTTAAGTCACCATGCACTTACCGGTTTCCGTTGCAGGTTTTAAGGAAAGACTTGGTGCGTGCGTATCAGAAGAAGAGGCCAGGAATGGACGTGGGTGACATAATACTCCATCACGACAACGCACCGTCCCATACAGCAGACACAACCAGGCTCGACATCGGACTTCTAGGATTCGACCTTGTTGACCATCCCTCGTATTCGCCGGACCTCGGGCCTATGGATTTTCGTGTGTTTCCTGTCGTAAAGTCGGCATTGAAGGGCACGAGGTTTGAGACATTTAAACATTTATCTAATGCAACTCAGCGTGTAGTGTCACAGCTGGACGAAGAGTGGTATATTGACATGTTTCAGCAGTGGTTAGCCCGTCATGAAAAATGTATAACGTGCGGCGGAGATTATTTGGAAAAGTGAAGTTGAAGTGCGACGTCATTTATGACGTCGAGCGTCCCCGGTCGCCAGTTACAGACATTATGTTTTGAAGTGTAACTCAATTGTTCTATGTACAAAAGTCATGAAACTTTCAGATATTGTAGATTAAATATTAATGTTATTGCCATCTTCATTTTATGCAGGTAACAGTAACCGTTTCAAAACAGTGATAGTAGTCCGGTTAATTCTGGATCACCTCTCGTATGATTGCCATATTGTTTGAAATTTATCGAATAAATCACAGAATGTCAGTTTTGCATGACAGTTTAATAAGTGCACCAGGTTTAGCTATTGCAGTCTAACTAAAATCATTTCATGCATAAAAGAAGCAATATATTTTCTACCATAATGATAATAACTAGTCTTAAAATATTTATGTACACAGTAAAACTTGGTCTAGCTATATTTCTCCATATTCAGTAAACTTATTAAACAGATAAATTTTTAAATTAGCTTGAAGCAAAAATATATTTATTTTTTTTTTGCATTTAAGTAAACGTCCAAATATTCAATGCTGATGCGACTCTTAACTGACCAAGTGTTAGCCGATTGCAAGTGCAGAAAGACATTGTGATATTATTTCAAAAAGGTAAGTGTATAAAATAATAGAGGGCCTATAAGAGGAACCAATGATTTGATTGACGTTATTCCACATCTATAGACAATGGAGATTGTATTTTATTATGACTACCCAATAATTACTTGAATAATAAGTCAGTGTTTGGACAAATATAATAAATAACAATGTATATAAATCAATTTGTGGACAAATATAATAAATAATATATTTTCACATTTGTGTAGTTCGGCGGATTTTAAAAATCACTTTTGCGGATATTAAAATGCACTTTTTTTCAATTTCACTATCACAGTAGCTTTTTGTTTTGCCGACTTTGGGGGTTGTAAAAGCTCCATCCATCTTTCTTTAAACAGTGTTGTTATCAGTTACATCTTTAAAAAAGTGAAATATGCACACCCCGAAAACACAGCATCTACACGCAGATAAAAACAGTGGGTAGAAAGGAACAAAGAGCGTGTGTTCATAAGAAGACCAATTTCAAAAAAGAAAACCTAAGGGATTACTACCTTGAAATAGTCAGTGGCAAAACAATTTGCCACTGGGGGTTTAAACAAGATTCTAAGGTGCCCCAACCTCGCACTTATCTTAACAGGTTTCTTATAAACAAACAAGTACAAGTTGTCTTTGTGAATAGATATAGAGGGTAGGGTTTCTAGATAGTGCCTTCAGACAATTGCTGAAAACACATGCGTCTGAGACACTTCTGTCCCTCAGGTAGTTTCAGAGTAGGTGTTGAGGATAGGTTTTAGGTTAGTTAGTGTTGTCAGGCTATTGCTGACGAAGAGGTTCTCGTATCCTCGGGATATCACATAAGTCTGAGACACTATCGTTCAGCAGCGTTTTAGTGTTGAGGGTATGTTTGAAGGTGTTTTGCTTGATGTTTGTTTTGATTGTGATTTGTTCATGACTTTGTTGAGCATTGTTTGAAAGTTTAAGTGTTCAGATATGATTGTTGTAAGAGTGTTATTGTGTGTTGAAACTTTTGGTTCGAACCATCATTGTCTGGAATGAATGATCTTTATATTTTATTGCTTAGCGTATGCGCTGAGAGTTTGCTGGAAGTAAGTGTGAGATTGTTTTTTTTTCGGACTGATTTTGTTCACGAAGAGTGTTTGGGAATTGAGTTCAAGATCAGTTATTTTGCCCAGGTGTTCCATTGTCCTGGAGATAATTTTCATATGTTCAGCTGATTCTTAATTCTATTGTTGTGTTTAAAGCCAATCATTTCTGAAATCACTGTAATCATTTTGGAGCAAAGTAGCTCTGGGAAAATTGATTATACTGTTTTTAAACAATATTCATCGCTCGGACATATCTCCAATCATTTTGAGTGAAAAACTATATATATAGACTGAGACAAATAGTCTGTTTTATGTGACTTCCGCTCGGGGCACGTTACACGTTTCAAAAACAAAACGACAATAGTCATAAGAGTAATTTTTATTTAGAAGCTTAGTCATATAAAAGAAGAAAAAACTGCTTATAAATAAACTATTTGAAATAAGCAATAGGAAAACGAAGAAGATAATGGACGGAACAATTTAAGTGTTTTGATCAAATCCTTTATGAATAGAAACCAACAATCATAAGCAAAAGTAACAAAACATAGATACGCACAAAGAGAAACAAATTTTTTTTAAGTCAACGTTTAAAAATAACTACTAATACATTCATATGTATAAGACGTTTTGAAAATCCAAGCAAGGCTAAATAAACCAATTCGAATAACTTGTGTTTTTTTCCTATTAAGCTATGTGGCTGGTAACACACAATTGAACTCTGTGAATTACTGGTTTGTATTCACATATTTCAGTTTATGGACTGAAATTTCGCAGACAAGCTAGACATTTTTAATAACCGGGACTTGGAGCAAATTGTTGAAAACCCTTACATGCACTTAATTGGTGTTGCGACGTGAAGATATGAAAAGTATTTTCCCCATACAAAATGGGAACACACGAAAATAACTGAATAGTGCTTCATCCTTAAATTATATAACTCGTCCTGTATATCGTGTACAAGCCAGTGTTGTAGATGCACGTGATGGCGATGAAGAGCTCATTGACATTCTGCGTAATGATCGTAGAACGTGGTACGTTGATACTATGACGTGTGACGTAAATCTTCTGCAGCTCGATGACGTCAGCATACCCAAGGCGGGTGCCGACTAATAGATCGAAGGTAGCCCCAAGTCCGTCAGTTAGCCGGAAAACTCCACTCCAGTCTATTTCAATTATGTTTTCTCGTCTAGAAACATTCACCGGTTTCCCTACAAATAAAGTTTGCATTGCTTAAATATGTGTACTTTAATATATGAAATATCGGTAAAAACAATTTTTTTTTCATAGCATTAAATTCAATTAAAATGTAATTACCAGTCAAAACAGGTTCCTTTTTGTAATTGACAAATCTGACGGACACGGAACTGCTTTTATTCATCCCAGAGTTGACTGCGCGCACGTCTGCGGTGAAGAATTTTCCGAAAGCCAAGTTCACCCCTTTGATGTCCACTGTTGTATATTTTCCAGCGTTAGTCCAGTCTGTCAACGATTGGTTTTCTGACATCAGGCGATATTCGTAATATTCGATACCGGAGATATCATGAAAGCCGGACCATTCCAGCTGTACATGAGAACCATCAGTAAGCACATATGGGCCAGTTTGGACAGAATTCGAAATTGCAATATCCATTTTGTCCGACGGTATCACACGGATTGCTGCCGTAGAAGTGTCTGGTTGATCGATAGAAACTATGATTCTATCTGACGTGGTTTCAGTCGCCAATTCGACGGTGTTTATACACTTTACAGTTGTATACAGACTGTCCCCATGATGTAATGTCAGGTTCTCAAACAGACAGGATTCTATCGAGTCAGACACTCTAGAAGACATTACATCTGCTGAGCCTTTCATTCGACCTGAAAACATGAAATATCAGGAATAGCACATTCATAAAACACATCTTCCCTTCAAAACTAAGAGTGTAAAAGACAGCATTGATGATATGATACATGTAAACACATGGCCACAAATGTATATACAATGCATATTGTTCCAGGAAGTTTGAACCAGGTTCTGGGTTGCACTGATCGTACATCCCTTCAGGTTTCATATAAAAGATACATACTAGATGTCTTATTCCGAACTGAGTCTATTAAAATCAGTTTTAAACGATCGAATTGTTACATCTTAAACTGTTCAGAAACTTTTGTTTGTGCTGTCTTTAAGTTTAAAGCTGATCATATTATATCAGTAAGACTATTATGTACTTTACTGAAAGATTATATTTGGTACGCCCGGATTTCTTTATACCTGTAAAACACGTGTGTAAGTACACGACATAACTCTGCATGTAATTAAAATTATTCGAAGCCGAAAACATACCAGAAATGTTTAAAATTGAACTGAATTACCTAACGAACAAATACAGTATTTGATTCCACTTTCACTGTCCGTGACAATCAGCCTAGAAGTTACGGTCGTTCTTCCTTCCGTATCATTAGACCATGTAACATTTGTATCGGTGATTCTAACAATAGGTTGCGTCTTATCGATAATGACCGGCAATGCGTGGAATATTGACCTCAGCCCGGCATGGTTGTAAGTTATAGCGCTGATGTAAACCTGGTTTCCGTGTTCAACGTTCACGTCAATGATGTTGCTTGTTCTCCCACGAACATCTGAGAGCGCCTTGATTTGGAACCCGCCTGGTGTCGTGCCAGCACCAATCTGGATCTATTTTGGAATGTATTATATTGATAGTGTAATATCTGTTTCAATAATAAATTATTTTTTATCTAATAACCATATAATAATTTAATGGGAGGTTTGACCAAAATGTCCACGACCTCGGTACGAAACAAAAGTCACTGAAAATATCGCCAAGACAAAAATAGTGCCAGAAAGAGAAATATCGTTTAACACATCGCACAAATTTTCTGGAACTAAGAAAACGTAGTAAATGATTTATTCAGGTTTGAAATACATCCAGAATGTTGTGTACATGTCAATGTGACCCGGAAAAAAATGTAACACCGTATTTTAGACTTACTTTAAGATTTCTGCTATGAACGTATTTAGCGCAATGATACTAATATTTAATGCTTGTCAAGCATATCGCCGTGCCTGCAAATGATTCGTGTTAATATAACATGGACGTTTCTGTGGATTTCTCATAATAATTTGGTCTAAGGCTTTTGCGAGAATATTGTAATACAATACAATGGCGAATTCATACCTTGTATAACGCACTTTCTTCATCTGATACAAAGCATGAAATACCCAGCCTCGAAGATCCAATCTGTTGAACAACTAAAGCTTTCGTTTGGTCATTTACTGGTCTCCTCTGTGTGCATTGGAACATGTCTACGGCGATGTTCGCACTGTAGTTTGACCCAGACCGCAATTGCTCATGCGTGGAAATGTTAATGGTACTTGGACCTGAAAATGGTGACAGTAAATTATATTCAAATTCAACCGTTCCGTTGTGGTTTACAGCAACTGGCAAACGAAGTTTGTATCTTCCTATTGTCAAAATTGGATTGACGTCTTCAATCTCGCTTCCAGAGATAATACCTCTTAAAACATACAAAACGTTCTTCGTTAGATTTCGGGTCAATGATACGGCTGCAAATTTCCCATTATAAGAAGTAATGTCGTCAAAGTGCACGCATTGAAAAGGCGATGGTG
Organism: Corbicula japonica; assembly: GCA_038501625.1. Classification (NCBI taxonomy): domain Eukaryota; kingdom Metazoa; phylum Mollusca; class Bivalvia; order Venerida; family Cyrenidae; genus Corbicula; species Corbicula japonica. The sequence goes on along the minus strand of JAZAYU010001073.1, from coordinate 49,921 downwards.
GTGTGACATCTATCGATTTCACACCTGATCGCACGACATCGCTTTCATGACCAGCGGCGTCAACTGCTTTCACGAGAGCAACGTATGATCGGCCATGTTCAAGTTTAAGATTCTTAAATGTGTGCATCGTTTGCAGGTTAACATTGGTGTAAGTCACGTTGGTATAATCTGTGACAGAACTTTCAATGACGGTGACGTAGTAAGTCTTTATCCCGGAGAATTGGTCCACAAATCCATGCCAAGATGTGCTGAATGACGTGTTGGAAGCCTGGTAGAGAGTGTCTGTGTGTCTATCCGTGTTAAAAACTACACCGGCGACTGGTCTGTCCATATCTATCACAAAACCGTCAGAGCTGATAGACGAGTGCATCCCCACGTCATTGTATGCAGTAACCGTAAAATAGTATCGTGTCCCGTGTGATAGACTCAGACTGGTTAGTGTGATGTTGGTGGTGAGACCGACATTTGTTCGTGAATACACATCACTTCCTAGAAGTACAGAATCATAATAGAAATAATCATATTACAATTTTTATTGTCCAAGTCTGAAACCTTGTATAAAACTGACCGATATATTTACTGTTAAGATCCAGAAATACAACTTGTACATGGTCCTATTTAGCTTAAAATTATCTGTATTTTTAAATATGTTTCATTTGGCATCGACTTATCTGTTTTTCACATTAATGGTGAAGACAAAAGTATTAAAAATTAAAAAAACAAACCATTGATAGTTGTTCCAAGTGATACCGAGAAATGTATTATTTTGCCCTGGCTTTCCACAAACACACCGTCCCAGCAAGCAGTTATTGTATTCATCCAGTCGATAAAGTCGTAGTCCATTATGCATGAGAGGTCAGAGTCCTTGATGTACTTCCCTTTACGTAGCTGAGGTGGTCTGTGGTCTATGAGAATCGGTTCAGAAACAAACTCCGCAAACGAATCGAATGAATACCACGCCTTTACGTATACCGAATAGTTAGTGTTGTGCTGAAGTCCTGAATTAAAAGGTAGGCAATATACTGCTTGCTTTCTCTTTCCAACGTCTTTCCAGGGTATTTCAGATTTCAGATCAAAGATTCCATCGCCAATTGGTTGCCCGGTTAATCCCATACTCCATTCGTATCTTTCTACTAAAACCTCGTCACCATCTGTAACCCAATGTGCTGCAATACAAGCTGATGAAGCCGTTATATGATTAATGTTATCAGGCAGACCTCCGTACACATGTACAAAAGGCAAACCCGAAGAGGCAGGATTTGTGGTATGTTGAGAGCAGTTAATATTAGACTTGCACGGCTGACCAAGTATCGCACATGTACAGTCCTTGTTGCAAAAATGAATGTCACATGAATGTTTCTGTATTTCCAATGTTCCTGCTGCATTTTCAAGTGGTCTCGTTTTAGATGACACTAAAGCGTTAACAGAAATCCTTGCCACAGATGTATTCAGGCCAGCACAATTGGTGGCCCATATGGATAAAATTAGCATATCGTCTTGATGTAGTGAATCTGAAAGAGTTATGACCGCTGTGTTTTCAGTTTTGTTGTTATAAGCTTTGATTTCCACAGCACCATTAGATAATTCAAACCCACTGTAGTTCTTACTAACTGTCAAATAGTAAGAATCTACTAATGATTCGGCATCGATAAAGCCATACCACGTTAGTTTGACATTCGATTTTGTCCTGTTACTTGTATCAAGGAAGTTATTCCATTCTAGAGGTGGTTTAAAACCTCCAAGATGTGACGGAGTTGAATCGATTAGAAGACTATCTGACACCGCAGATGTGCAAAGTCCTGCTGCATTACAGCTTGTCACAACAACATAGTATTGGTCTCCATTATGAAGCCAGTTTTTCTCGTCAAAAGTCACAGTAAGGTTATCAATGTCTGCGACGTGCATATTTTCCAAGGGTGTATGACCGTCATGGTGGGTCTTTAGGGCTACTGTGTGTGATACAATTTTACTTTCATTGTCAACAAACTTCCAAGACAGGCGGAGGACTGATCTGTCCCACTGTACAGTTTTCCCGGAAAATACATTGTATTCCGATATGAAGAAGGGCCTATGCACAATCAAAGGAGGAGTATCGTCTACTTGAAACGTGTCTGAACTTGTCACTATTTCCATTCCAACTCTGTTCACGGCCTTCACGGAGGCGTAGAGATTTGTTCCCGCAGGTAGATTGAGCCTGGTTTTAATGATACTTGATTCTAGGAGACTTGAAGTAAATGGCAAAATGTCACACAGCTTTGGTTGATATCCTAAACATGTTTCGTAATGGTCGATACCGGACTGAGGGTCTTCAAAACCTGCCCATTGTATGTGCAACGACATACTGCAAAATACGTGGAATCATTTAAAATGTAAAAAAGTTTTCATCAAAACAACTATTGACTTAGTTATTTAAAGCAATAGAAAATGCAAGTGAGATTTTTTATAAGTAAGTAGTGACAAATCATATAAAAATAACTAGCAAACATGGCTGTAGGTTAAGAAACTGAGATTGGAAGCCATTATGAAATCTTAATCTGATTGGCTGAAATAGCAACTGGTCGCCATTTCAGCCAATCGGATACTTGAGATTTCAGACTGGTTTCCATGCTCAGTTTTATAACCTTGAGCACTAGTCAAAAAGGTTGTCCATCCATTATAATCTTGGCTCAGCTCCATCGGAATAATAGAATAACAACGTTTAAGCTGTGTGTCACGCTCTTAGAGCGTCTGTCTATATTTTGTTTATGTGTTTCACATATTTTTAAAGATTTTATAGACAAAAATAATTTAAAAACACCATTTGTATATGCTAGTAGTAGCTCTACGTGGTTCAAGAAGTGGTAATAGATTCATAAATGATCGAGAACTAGCTTTTGATTGCTATCATCTATATATATATATTAAAAATTACATCTGAAAGTAATATTTGCAACTTGGCATACTTTTCACCGAGAATAAACGAAAATTATTCTTCTTTACTCACTGATAAGCAACGTCTGTCTCCCCATACAGCCCACAAAAGTGTAAAAATGAAAAGCATGCGTTTCCAATACACTTCAGATTCATTTACAATAGGATTTTATAAAATCAACTAATCTTATTACATATGACGGAAAATAAAAGAGCAGAAAAGCAAGTTAAACATAAGTGTAAAAGTTGCTTTTAAAACATTAAATTCATGGAATATATACCCATGTGGAAGAAACTTCTGATGCTCGCTTGAGGACCCAACCCGAACGACGCTGTGGATTGGAGGTGAGTTGTCAAGTGTTATACCATCAGAACATAACATTTGGCACAGACCCGCTCCATTACATGCTTCCACAGTTATGAAATGCTTCTGTCCGGTGTGGAAGGTTCTATTCCAAGAGATGTCTTCAACAGAAAATTCAAAAGCGAATTCATCAACATTCATTGTACAGGTTATCAGTTTCAAATAACAGGTTCAATCAAACCGAGCCTGCAATATTTTCATATTTGTCGTGTTCGAGGGTCTTAAAAGCTCCCTTTTCATCTATTTCCAATGGATGGCAATAATTTTTTACCCAACGCTAACACTATAAAATATGCGCATCTGTTAGCTTAGCAAAATGATTCTAATGATGTCTAATTAGTTCACTGAATGATATAACCGATCTCGTAGAAGAACCACAGCAAAACAAAGAGAGAAGATCCTATATTGAACATTAAATATGCAAATTACAGGAAATTATCATTGATAAAAAGCACACAATTTTGTAAACGAAAATATAAACAGACTAATTTAAACAGACGAGTGTCACCCTTTTTGGAGATATTCTTAAGCTTAACCATTATTGAAGTAACATTGTACCTTTAAATAAATATACTTATACTAAAAGCAGTCATCCATTTTGCATGATATGTAATTTGATGCATATCTTTTTCCTTTATGCTATCATAAATTTAAAAAAAAATTTTCACAGAATTTTGAAATTTTAAAAATATCGAGTAGATAAATAAGTTGTATAGATTTTAAAGTTTTATGACGTTTTCAAAACAAACCAGAATGAAGCCCCACGTCTACCATAGCTTCAACATCGTCATTAAAAGGTTTAGTTCCAAGCCCCACTCTGTAATAGCGTATTCCACTATGCGGATCTGAAAATCCCTTCCAGTGTCCCTGTATGTAACCCAGATCTGTCTGGAAATCATCGTCCTTCTGTTCGAATGATAAAATAAATAGAAACATCTACTTCGACAAGGAAGTGAGTGTTTCTCTCGTAAACGCATACGAAAAGGTACCTTTGTTACAAGATGTACCAACAAGATGTAATGATATTTCTTAAAATTTTTACTTAATGCAAATACCATCATATTTTGGTCAAACTCGATGAAAAGAAGACTTGCAAGCGATTAATAATGGTAAAATTAGTAACATTTCAAGCAGGGGTTACATGCATATCCTAGGAGCGACTAATAATGTTCAAACTTATACCAGCCGGTATAAAAAATCTACCAATAGCGATACAAAATATTTGAAAAAAAAAAGTTACAGAAGAACTATAAAGCAGCATTTATGTCGATCTAAAACTAGTGGAAAATATGTTTTGACCATTTCAACGTGTTTACTATATCTTACACGAGAATTAAGAATTTTTAGCTTACTAGGTTTGACCAATGTCCATCTAAAACGTGACCCCCAATGGGCGGTGATTTGTCCCATGTAAATGGCAGAAACTGCGGAAGTGTACTTAAACCAGCTCTGTTTATTGCCTGAAAATCAACACTTATTTTAAGATTGATAAAACATATAAAAAAATACACTTCTGATCTGTCTGTCTATATAGAAAGTTTTGTGACAGCAAATACGTTTTTCGGAAGCCGAAAAGAAATATATGTTATCTGGAAATTTGTAGGTCCTGCTTTATTAATATTTTAACGATCGAATGCACATCGATTCGAAGTTCGTTAACTATTTTCGAGACTGAAAGTAGAAAATATGTATACAAGCTAAACACACAAGTTGAAGGCTTTCATTGTGCCATAGACATAATGTATAGATAACCGGAAAGCCATTCAAATACGGCGGGAGAGAAAGACACTGTACATACCCTCCGAATCCCTAATTAAGGATTCTTTTAGCATGCTTATTAAGCCACCCATAATAATTGACATTCTGCATGGTTTGAAATTAGCATATCACTGTCAATGGAGGTTACTGAAACTGATAACTACTCTAAAATGAAGTTTATTTACCTTAACGTTGATAACGTAACGATGACCGTCTTGCAAAGTATCGGGTAATTCAACGGTTATACGATCAGAATGGTAAATAGTTTGCTGCTTTATGTCGTCAGAACCTTCGGACGAGCCGATCTCCACAGTGAAATGTTCAATCCCGCTTTCGTGGTCCTGAAACCCCTTTAGAACAAGATCAATGAATTCTAATGTTATAAATGGCAAGTTGTCCGTGTCGATGACAATCGTGCCTTGACTAGGAGGAGAAGTATCTACAATTAAGGGCTCTGATGTCGCCACCGTCGACAATCCGGCGTGGTCAGTTGCTGAAAAAACAACACAAAAACCTGAAAAATGCATAACAGCTCTAGCAACATTGAGAAAACGCACCCTCCAGACACAGTAAAAGAAAAGAGATAATGCGCATATGTTTTCAAGAATTAAGAAAGACATTAAAAAAGTTTGAAAAAAGAGCAACTTAGAAATAAACTGTCACTGATGATTTATTTTGTCACATAATTAAACAGTGTTTGGTTTGAGGATATGAATTTATTAAATTATATGTCAATTCCATATTAAAATAATAAACGTTTTTATTAAGAAGTAATAAAACTAAAAAGGATTTCGGTTATATTATAAGTTGCATTAGCATATACTTAAACTTCATATATATGTAAAATATGTCTCACATCTGACGGACACATATATTTCAGTTCCATCATGAGCATTTAAGTACGGGTGAACTGCTTGAACCGTATCTCCAACAATTGTGAAATTTGAAACATCTTCGCCTCCAGGTCGGGTGCCTGTTTCAAAATATAAAAAAACTGTTTGGTATGGCTTAAAAAATTGATGGTTAAACGTAAGCTTCTGTTACGTAAATCAAGTCTTTTCAGCTAACTTTATTTATTCTTGGATACTTGGATAAAAGTGTCAACTGTATTAAACCAAGAAAACGTCAAATTTACCAATTGCATAAGCGTAGTGTTTAATTCTGCTAACATAGCCCAACTTCTCTGCTTCTGTTTCGTCATCAAAACCTGTCCACATAATTCTTACATTGGCAAGGTTGTTCAGGAAACCGGCGTTGTTCTGTACCGTAACTAAACCGGATGATGGCGGAGTCGAGTCGATTATAAAACCGTTACTACACGAACGTATATCATCCAGTGTTTCTGTATATAACTCACGTGTCACTAAGGTAATATTTGAATATGCACATATATAGTAGACTGTGTTTGATTTAATCAGTTCTCTCTTAATTTTTGCGAAACCAGTGTCGGTTGTCACTGAATAGGTACAGTCATTGTCTCTATCGCACTGGTCAAAATACGGAAGTCGGGAAGAAGACATTAGAAACCACGTGACATTTCTTTCTGTGGCATACATCAACACACCAGCAACCGTCGAGTTGACTGTTCCAAAGTCTAGTTCTGCATCATGTAGAACGGAATATTTAGCGCCAACATTGGAACTATGAACCATCTATCAAAAGTAAAGATAAAATATTAAGGGTAAAATAAGAACTTCAAGAAACCACATAGAATATTTAAAATAGTTGTTTTTATAAATGTTCTTATAACAATTGAAATTTATTGCAAATTAATGATTGTAGTCAACGAAATTATTATCGTAGTGTAACACACAAACTGAGAAAAATAGTAAATAACTTTCTATAACTTACATTTTGAATATTTTTCCAGGAATCGGAAGATGTATCTACGTCATACACGGTATCTATCCTGATGTCTGTAACAACACGTGTCGAAGCCTGCTTGCACGTTGTAACGGTGTTACCAGCACGCGAGAATGCTCGAACACAAAGAAACATTGTGGAATGTCCGTGTACTGGTAGGTCCACACATCCCTGAACCTGATTCAGAATTATGAATATGTAAAGCAAAAATAATAATAAATCCAAATTCAATTTTCCTTACAGATGTTATACATTTTCCTCCCCATCCCCACTTACTGCATTGCCGTGTTCAGTTATAAATTTATATAAAAATCATTGCACTATTAAAATAATGAACACATTAAAATATTAAAAGTTTGAAAATTCATTTTGCAGTTTGCCATCAAAAATTTAGTCTTAGGATTATTGAATTCAAGGCATTGATTACAAAGAGTATGAAGGTTAAAGATTGTTATAATGCCGGAAAGCTACACAACTGACAATCAGAAAATACTCGACGTTAAATAACCTGAGTATTGAGGTCTGTGGTTGCTTTTATGAATTTCCACGTTGTAAGTATCGAGTTCGCTTCCGCGTCTTTAGTGACTGTCCACTGGTACATGAGAATGCCGCTTTTTGCAATAAACCCCTGCCATCCCAAGCCGACATCGACGCACGACTTTCTTCCGTTAACTTCTATATCCGACGTTTCAATGTTACCGGCCGTTATATACGCTTCTGTTTCGTAGACACGTGAATAAACACTTTCAACACAGCGAACGTTATTGCAAATCGAAAGTTCAACGGCATATTGCATATCGCTTAACAATTTTATTTTGCTTATCACATGCTCGCCACGGCCATATATCCTTGCATAATCAGTAATTTGTCTAAATTGCGAAACCGTCAAATTCGCACTTATTGGGCTTCCAAGCAAAGCTATCCTGTAGAAAATATTCGCAACGGAACCATTACGTTGACGGATGGATACCGTGACGGATTCGGTATTTGTACTAAGAATGTCATCAAATACCCTAACCACTTTTACTGAAGAATTGTCAGATTCGTTGGTATTGATAACAATGCATGGATGTTCTACGAATGGAACGAGTTCAAACGTTGTTTGCCATCTATCTGTAGCATTGTGAAATACCTCATCGGAAACTATATGTGATGCTTGTTGTTGCACAACTAGCTGATAAGTATGTCCGATAGTTAAAGATCTGATGCTGCAAAGTTTAACTGACGTATCATTTATCAGTGTTCTCGCGAAGGAATATGCTGTTTTGTCCCATGGTTCCACATCTACTTCCAGTAAACTAGCATAGTTTGGTGCATCAATGATGATAACACCGTTAGAACTTGACAGTGTTACACCCCCGGAGCACGATGCTTTAAGAAGAATATAATATTTTATGTTTAGCTGCAGTGCAGTTGAATTTAAGCAAGCCATCTCAGTTTCTAATGTCGACTGAAAAGGTACAACATTATCAGTGTTTTTTGAAGTACCCACACCTATTTCAACTTTTATATATTCGTGATGCTTGAACCCACCCCACTGCACGCAAACAGTGTTTGTTGTAAAATGAACATCGACGTCTGTAGGAATAGGAACATCCTTCATAACCGGATCAATGTCTCGAACTATAGCCTGTCCTGGAGGATATCTAGAGGGAATACGAAACGACTCTGTCTCTAATTCAGTGAAGTGTCCAGCATTGTTGTATGCGTATATTTTTACAGAAAAGTTGAGACCTAGGTCCGTGTCAGCACTCTGTAATTTTCTCAAAGGATATTTAAAACAACCTCCTGAATAGTTGTTGCACTTAACAGCATCTTCGTACCTCCATTCCATTAAAGGAGTTATTACTTGTTGGGCGTGAGCTAGAAAAAATATATAGGCGGACCAAAATATAACCGATGTGTATAATGAGTAGACAAATATTTTTATCATATCTTTACGTAACATCCAAGTAAAAATTGAGATTATCTTTCAATTATAAAACATAACTAAACTCAGCATATCACTTGATTGTGACACAACTTCTTACTAAAAACGTTTTAAACTCACTATATCAGTAATTGCAGTAGAATCCCGTGTTTGGGCTATTAACAAGCTTTAAGAAACATCAATAAACTAAAATACAAATGTAATGACTTAAAGATGGAAATCATACCTATTTGGAAGAATATCTGGTTGATAGGTGTTGCCTGTTCAACATCGTAGAATGTGTCGTTATTCCATCCGACGATCAAAGATGTATTATCGATGTAAACTTTCGGAATCTCTTTATGATATGGAGGGGTTTCGTCAATCATCAGTGGTCCAACTTTAGCGATGTGTTCAAGTCCTGCTTTACTAACAGTTTTGATGTAAGCAAAGAATAAATTTCCAGTTCCTTCCCCAACGTGTATCTTCTTGAACGTCGTTGTCTTGTTGGTTGACATGAAGTCAACATCAGATAAATCAGAAGAATTTCCAGACGTAGTGCCGAATCCAACCAAGGTGTCTTCAATCTGACTGCCTGTTTTAACCGTATTCCAGCTCAAAAATATATGGTCATGTGGGAGGTAGATGATATTTTTGTCATACAATGAGACACGATTACATAAGAACTGAGCGACGGCAGTGTCGTTCGTTACAGTAAATTCGGTGGGTAGGATATCAAACAGTTCTTTTCCGGTGGAATCGACCTTACAAAGTTCTTTGCAATCTTCCGCTTGTGGTAAAAGAACCTTCTTCATATCAACGTTAAACAGCCATGCTTGCCCTTCTAAACAAAACCTTGACTCTGTCCACCTTCCGTTTTGAAGTTTCAAGTCTGTTATTGATGGCGGCGAGACATCTCGAGTTATGCCGTCTGAGCAAACTATTTTGGACGATTCCATAGCATTATTTATAGCAATAATATTCACGTATTTCTTTCCTGTAAAGTTTGCCTGCAATCGAACTGATGTCTCCGTGTAAGGAATGATTCTGTATTCAGAAATATTACCATCTACGTTGTGAAAAAGCTGTTCTTTATTTAAGCAGCTGTCGGCAAGACCTATGCGATACTCTCTAATCCCACTTTCGTGATCAATAAAGCCATGCCAACAAACCATGAAATCACTGTCGCTGGTATAATCTATGTCAGCACTTCCAACAACGCCTGATGGAAAAGTTAGTAAAATAACGTTTAAAATCATTAGTTATTTTTGATTAACTTACCGTCGGTGAATCGAACAAATAACGACTTGAAAGATTTAGGTCCGCACGATATATGGATATGTGCCTAAGGTTATAAAACTGAGCATTGAAACCAGTCTCAAATGTCAAGCATCTGATTTGTTTGAAATGGCGACTGGTCGCCATTTCAGTCACTCAGATGCTTGAGATTTGAGACTGGATTCCAATCTCAGCTTCATAACCATCAGCCATGATCTCTCAAAGTTTGCTGTACGGGAACAAATGCATAAGTTGTAAATAATGTTATTTAAAATGGTTTATTCTTTCACAATGTAGCACATCCGTTTTATCAAATAATACCACCAATGTTATTTCTCTCTGAAATTTTTATATGGAACTAACAAGTAATCTGACACTAGAACTGTCAACCTTAAACCTAAGTAGATTCGATTAATAAGTTGCAAAAGTTGAACTTGAACCATGCTAAACGTTTTCAAATTTTTCGTAGATACTGAGTGAGATGGTGGTAATGACTCAGATGAAATTAATCCTTGACTAGACTGCGCCTTTGTATATAATTGCAAACAACGAATATAGAATTTATATTAAATATCTTCTCGTCATTTCAATGCATTTTTACATAATATACTTGTAAAGCATCGTTAAAAGTTTGTTCCTACGAATATTGCGCCAGTTCCTTTTTTATCTGTTTTCTCTTTTTTGTATAAAGGCATATTAATGATAAATTCTCTCTTTTCTGGTTTACTAATCGGCTATGTGGATTTCTGTTTGTGGTTTTCATGATGCAAACGATTTTATTTCGTAAACGAACCCTAAATATCAGAGATGATCTACCGATTTGAATAAAGGTGTACCGGAAAATTGCTTAATATTACCTTCGTAAACCACCCCTGGTTCCGGTGGAGAATCATCCACAAGGACGTCAAGATGTTCAATGTTAGACAACTTGGCATTATTGGTGACCTTGATGGTAAAGTAATAGTTTCGATTGTGGTCCCCGATATGTGTGTTATTGTCGACCAACTTGTTGAAAGGAATACTATAGTTGTACCTTTCACACTTGCCAACATCTGGGCAATAACAGCTTGATTCGTGTACAGGACAACTCGTCTATGGAATATTAAAAAGATGAATTATTTCCATGTATAAAGGCAAGAATATGATGAAAACCAAAGTATAAAAATGAGAAAACCATCAAAAATAATTGAATTTATCAAGTTAAAAGTAAGTATTAAAAAACCAAGATGGTATAATTTTAATAACTGTCTTATTTATAACGTTAGTGTAAAGCTATTTTTGTTAACGTTTGGTGGTTATTGTTTACCAACTTTTTTAGGAATGTGTTAACATAACATAACTAAGCCTAATAATAATCACACGTGTAAAAAGAGCGTGTGCCTAGTTTGTCTTCCAAGTATCTCTGTCAAAAATCTCCATGAAGTTTCGGCGGCGCCCAGATTGCCGTCTGATTTACAAGACCATTATAATAAGACACTAACAGCTGAGTTATAACGATCACAATATCATTATTTGCCAAGAGTCTGGTAAAGTTCGCATCCACATATTGTTGACTACTTTCAGTTATAAATGATAAAAGCTAGAAAGAGAGCTTAAACAATACCTGTTGAATTGTAGAAGCCGCCATAAATCCCGAACCAAGCTCATGCCCTGAATCAGAAATGCCGAATTTCCATTCCATGTTAAGTATTCCACTGTGAGGATCTAGAGCTTCAAAATTCAGGTCCATCTTTGATAAATCTGTCTCGTCATGCACAAAGAGTCGTTTTACTCCGTTTTTCACGAGTCCGATGTTGTTTAAATGTGGTACCGTTCTGTCAATATGTACCGTTCTATTTTCACTGTACCTGTTGTTCACGACATCAACCGCTTCAATGATCAGAGTGTAAGTTTCTCCATCAGCAAGATTAAGGCGCTTGCAATACGACTGATTCAGAAAATTTGGAACGTTTTCTTTTGGGCTTAGAGCGCCATTATTAAGACTCCAAGAGAATAGGAATTGTATTATTCCATCAACATTGGGTGTACCTGAAACTGGGATTTGACCAGTTTCTTGTTCATATATATCTTTGATGAGACCATGTGGATCAGGGTTGATTTTACCTAGAAAATCATTGTTGAAATAGAAATCATTGTAGAAATATTCTTTCCAATCCAAACAAATGTCGTTATGGTGTGTTTGCCATTTATAAGAGGTAACGTCAGAGGCGGAAGTAATAGTGAACCTTTTGTCTTGACGAGAAGTAATTGTTGTTGTGTTGTCATACAGAACAAAGCGGCGAGCTTGCTGGACATTGTCAGCGACATCTTTAACTTCTAGCAGTATGCAATAAAGTCGGGGACCGGCTGAAGTCAAATTTAGTGATAAAGATGTTTCTAATGCATTCATTTTCCTATCAAAGACTTTCTTCAAATCAACAATACCATTAGAGACTTCATGAACAGTCATTTGAAAAGATTCTATTCCGGAAGCGTGGTCTGCCTTTCCGCCAATTGGTATTGGATCTTTCCAACCAGAAAATGAAACAGGAATTTCCGATGATCTTATTATTCGATTGGCTACCTGCAGAGGTTCTGTAACATGAACCGTACATGGCTTTTCCAAAAGACAGTGTCTCGGCTTGGCGTCATCATATCGGTAACAGATGGTTTCCTTTCCGGTTGTTTTATCATATGGCACAGGACTTCGAACTGAATTCGAACGAAAGTCTTTCTTTTTCACATAGCCTCCACCCATAGCCTCAAAATTTATACACAATCTGTAAACAATTTGAAAAATGTCAAATAGATGAAAGACACCGAACACGACAAATACGAAAATATTGCAGGCTTGGTTTGATTGAGCCTGTTCATTGACAGTTATGGTAGATTGTGAAAACGTCATCATCTGAAATCTGCAAAGTACGCCCTAGAAGATCGAGGGACCCGACTATATATTGAAACCGTTGTGCTTAAACTAATATTACATGTTACAAAAGATCCGATAGTATAATTACTATTTAAGATGTTTCCGCATAATACTTACGACACGCTTTGATCTGTAAAATAAGATATTTCTAGGATTTCCCAATCAAACTTCAATTCGACACGCGGTATGATTTATACCTTCATCCGAATAATCAGAACGTGGAACGTAGATTTATCTATGTTGAACTTTCTTTAGAACCAAAATCATATTAAAATGTAAAATTGCATGGTCATATGGCAATTTGTTATTTCAGGTAGCCAACACATTCATGAAGTCTAACTTGCACTTTAGTTAAAAAAGATTATATAGAAGTGAATCTATATCGCATAATAAACGCGCCATCATGTGAATTTAAAGACGGTCCGTGGACAAAAGACGGTCATAACAGCTGAGACTTGCCAATGCGTTCCTTTTTGCATAATCTAAACTATTACATCAAACATTCAGCTTTTATTGGCCCATGATTCTAATCAGTGACGTGGAAACAGAAAAGTCAGAAAGTAGCATTAGTATGGCAATTTTATTACATCCATGTTACTTTCACTCTCTACAACAATTGAAGAACAGAAATTTCTTATTAAATATACTATTTGTTAATTGTTCACTTCTTGGGATAGATGAAAATGAAAACTCTTAAAGCCAACGAACACGACAAATATAAAACATTGCAGGTTCGGTTTGATTAAGCCCGTTATGGACAGCGATGGAAATGCGATGGAAATGCATATTACTACCCACGCCGCCTAGCCCCTGGCTTAGCGCAACTTAATATTTACACCAAATGCATATAACTACCCACGTCGCCGAGCCATGGGTTGAGTACAACTCAATATTTACATCAATAAATAGTACCATGTTCTTAAAAATTCTTTACTGAATAAATACTTTCCAGTTCATCTAACACCTATTTGTACAATCCAATCCCCTTACGGGTCAGTAACAGTACAATCCTCACTCCTCAAAATATATAGAATTGATAAGCAACAATGTATAACTTTTTAACCGGTACAAATAAACCGATATTGATTTAATAGAACCAAAAGGAATAAAAGAATGCGCATAAAATGCTTGCTCGCAGATAACGTAAACTATTAACTACAATAGAAATTTCTTTAGGGACGTAATATTTGAGTGATAATGTGACCGATCATAATCAACTTTTTAGCAGTTCACAAGATATCCCGCATCATAGCAATATACTAATAATATATGTATCTGTAGAACTGCAAAATTGAAAGATGCGCAAATTATTCACTAAATGACAATTAAAAAGATTACAGTTGCGTTATTTCTATTAAAACGGAAATATATTTATAATTAATGTGACATGATGTACCTTTCTCCGTTCTGTAGACTTGATGCTGACAATGTGTAGTCCATATTGGATGCGAATGTAGTCGTAGCAGTCACGCTGCTGGTAAAATCAGTTTTCAGAGGGAAAGTTTGTTGTCGGTATATCTGGCCTGACAAAAGGATAATATCATATCATTTAGAAATAACTTAAACCAAACATGTCTTAGCTTACTTTTGGAATGTTTTGACACTAAAAATTTCTTCGTTTTAATCACATCCGCTTTACTTCGCGCAAGAATAGTATTGAAAGAATGAGCCAAATATAGACCAAATGTCTATAATGTATGCACCAGTCCTTTTTTCCGCCCATTTCATCCGAGAGAAGAAATTTACAAATCATTGTTTTGAGATGTGGTGGTCGAATGCGAAGCTGCTGCGCTGAAAGACTATGTTATACGTTTTGCTTTTTACGGGTTTCATGCGTTACCCCTTGGGTTAAATTTAATTGCTTGTCGTATCTTTTATGTGAATTATATTATAAACTATCCGTTTGAATTTCCATTGCTGGCACACATAGGCCATTGGAACTCCGCCTTAGCGCGAGATTCTAGCAGATTCACGTTTTGTGATCCAATAACAATTGCCATGCCAGTTCGACCACTAAACATGTGTAACAAAATGACAAATTATTAAATTCAAAAACTGATAGGAGACAATTAATTAAAATAAAAAAGTAAAACCACTGAAATGCCATTTACGTAATTAACTGTTACTGTTTATTCAGTGACATTACACATTTTTTTCAGAACTATATAACAGAACTTTCATTAGATGAACACTAAACTGACACATTTGTAATAACTGAGTTCAGAATATTTTGTGTAAAAACTTCAATATTGTAATATTTATATATATAGGTTAATTAAAAAAGAGAGCATCAATGTTTTCTGGTTGATATGTTACAATTAATATTTTCTTAGGACAGTTTGACATAATTACCGCCAACTGAAACTTTGTCCGTCGAAACTGTTGCATCAGTTATCCCAAATGTCTCTTCAAAAATATAAGGTCTAAGGTTTGAAGGTCTCGGAACTGTTGATATATCTACCAGAAAGTCCGCTTGCATATCAAACCTCACAGCTGTGGGTTGAAAATTGCCGTAGAAGTCCACGAGATTGCTACACTTCCCTGCAGATGTCTGCTTTGATTCACCATTTTGACCGCTGATTCTGGTTTGACATGTGTTAATTGACGGCTTGTTGTTGGCTTCCACTGTATATAATAATTAGTTATATGGCCAAACATACCATGAATGTACGAGGGATGTTCATTAAATAATGACACTACCTCATTATCTCTTATGTTTATTCTCTTATGCTGTCTATGTTTTTATAGTCCCTCAAAGTACTCTCCTCTTTCTACACACAGTTGCAGTCGTCTGCGCCATTTATCAAATGCTTCCCAATACTCTTCTTTAGGTATCCCGCGTTACTCTGCATTTTCTGCTTTTTACAGGTCTTGGGCACGGTTGTATTTGTTTCCAGCGAAAAGTTCTTTCAGTTTAGGAAACAGACAGAAGTCGCAAGGTGCTAGGTCAGGACTATAGGCGGGATGAGGGAGAGTTGCAATTCGGTTCTCTGACAGGTACTGAGTTACGTCCCCAGTTTTATGGGCACTGGCATTGACATGAGAAAACATAATTTCAGAGGTCCCTGTGATAAGGTGGCTGTCATTTAATTTAGAAACCACTTGGTTCAGTAAAAGTAAATTCTAAATGTCAACATTGCAACATAATAGCGACGGTAAATAGCAAAAAGTAACGAATACGTTACATTTGTTAGCAATTGTTTATTTCTAATGATTTGAATTTTGCATTCGTAAGTAGATACCTTTAGGCTTAATGTTGTTGTTTTTCAGCTCTCCGACAAAGCCAACATAGAAAATAAAATAGTCAATAGACATTTTTAATTGAATGTGTTCAATATATCTATTGAAAAAACAACAACAACATATTATTCAATGTTCAATGTTGATAGCCCTTATTACAAGTTATAACCATAACTTACACTGGCAGGATGTTTTTGAAGAGTCACTTATTTTTCGGAAACCACTGGCACATTGACAGCTACTGGTCAATTCATTAGAGCATGTTCCTGGCCAACATGTGTGGGTATCAAACGAGCACATTCCTGAAGTAAATTGTGAATATTAATGAATAAGACCAGTATACAGTCTCGAAAGACAATCCATTAAATTAGAATGTTTAGTTGCGAATTATTAAACGTATAGAAACTGTATTTAGTTTTGCCACTATTTCTATTCATTCCTTACGGTATCTCTGACACAGTAGCACTTTTTGTGCAAGGTGGCGGCCATACAAAGTCTCCCAGTACATACGGTCTATACTTTTACCAGTAAATAATTGGTTTACAGTCCCATGCATTGATAAGTACAGGGTTATCCGATCAACCTTTTTGGGGTTTGTCCGGTTAGCTCAATAGGTCATATTAATCAATATTCTTTTATTTACTATTGACGTGATAGTTTCAGTGTTGTAGATTTCCAGAACAAAATAGAAAAAGTAATTTTTCTAAATTGAGGTCGGCTTTGGATAACCATTGCGCGACTCTGACAAAATATAAGATTGAGCGATATAATCACTATTGTAATAAATCGCATGCAATTATACATGTATGACTTCGGTAAATTCATAAAGTTATTTAAGCAAATGGTTTCGCAAGAATGTAGATATAACGTTTTCATAGTTTGTTATTAATTCATACTGTAGAATCTCGAAAATAAGCACATAATCGAAAATAAGCGCATACCGAAAATAAGCGCATATTTCTCTTACAGAAAACTAATACCTAAAAAGGCGCATACCCGTCCTTTAAGTTAAAATCTATTCCAAAAATAAGCGGTTACCCGCCCCTTACAGTAAGAATATAGCCAAAAATAAGCGCATACCTAAATTTCTCAATGACATTGGTTTAATTTTCATCAAGCTGGGAGCTAAATTGGTCTCTCAATTAAAGATTATTACACTATACCTGTATCGTTAACAATTATCAATAAACGGTATTAGCCAGTAAGGTGTGAACAACTCGCATTGCTATTTTCAAAGTGAACCATTTATTCTTTTGTTCGAGTATAATGAAATAGAGTATTACAGTTATCAATGTTTGGTAATATTTATGTTGCTTGAAGTAATAATTTTGTGCATATGCAGTTTTGTGTTGAATGAAACTCCAAATAAAACTCCCGCAAAAAAAAACTGGGAAATCTTATAGCACAAAAAATTGGATGATCTATTGTTGTAAATTTGTAAATAAACATGCATTTTCAAACACGTCTTTCCTCTTCAAAGACGGTAAAAGTGTTTTTATAATGTTTGATACCTGCGTGTTTGTTTAGCGTTACTTAGTTTCAAAAATAAACGTATTTTCAGTCAATCCAACATATAAGCGCATATCAAATATAAGTGCATATTCAGCGGCTTAAATATAAGCGCATCCCAAAAATAAGCGCATATTCGGCGGCTTAAATATAAGCGCATATCGAAATATAAGCGCATAAAAGCGCCACAAATTCAAAAAAATAAGCGTATACGCTTATTTTCGAGATTCTACAGTATATTGTCAATTATAAAATTAATTAATTATTCGTTCCGGTTCTTCTACGGAAGACATGAAAATTTTTAAATGATCACAGAACACCATTTAGAACACAGTTTTCCACATGGCGCCTTACTTAATATTTCTTCGCAAATATCATACACACTTTTAAAATATATAACAATATTATTATTCTAATCTTTAAATGGTATCATCCGAATAGTTTCTTTGTTGTATGTTGTATAATTGCACACAAGAAACATTGAATGCAAGAAGGAATTAGCACATCTGTCTGACGTTGTGTCAGCCTTTGTTAAATGAAAGCATAACTTACGTTCGCAAGTTCTGTCAGAATTCCATCTTTTGTAGAAAACCTTGTCGTCCACACATTCATAACAAACTTGATCGACACTATTACTGCAGTGTCGAGTCTTGCAGTTAGATATATGGGAACACTCTGGAAAATACAAGGCGTACAATCAAAACTAATGCGAACTCAGTCATTAATTACCGTTTGTCAAATTAAATAACATATTGACCAAATATAATGTAACTAATTGTAATATTATTTGAAGATGGTTTAAACTTTGACGTTTCGGTATTTCTCTACTGCGCAATATTTTGTGTTATGTTTTAAGATTTAACATATGTATTCATTAACTGGTCTGCCTATTCCTTCTTCTTATAGCCTTATGTATGGGAAACTATATATTAAAACCGTTAATTTATTTTAAGCATGTAAATCAACGACATTAGTTTTTATACCCAGAATTAGCACTTAAAATTACAATCTTTGGGAAGAAATAAAAATACAAATATTACATTTGGGATGTTACATGAATCTGAAGACTTTCATGATAGCCTTTTGATTAGTATTGACGGGTTCTAGCACCACGTTCTGGCTAAGGTTTTACGTATAAAATTTATATAAAATACATCGAAACATTGAAAAACGATGTTTAACATATAAATCATTGAATGGCTGATAAAAAAAACAACATTCTGGATCATACAACCTAAAATGAACTATGAACTCGCGGAATAGATAAATCGAAAGATATATCATAGGAAATAATTGTGTCTAACTTTTAAATATTACTAACACTAAAAACAAGTAAACACTTTATTCTTTTACTTTTGAACTGCGGTCATGGTTCTTAGACACAACTCTCTCTCTTAATGAGTCGAAAACTTGTGAGAATTTTAAAAAGAAGTTGCAAAGATAGGATCTGGACACCAGACGTTTAAAAGACAGGCAAGATATATATAAATTAGTTGGTAAAGCTTTAGCTCAACAGCACATAAAAAAAATCAAAATCCAAGACTGACTGATGGTATTAGAAACTAAACTCATATAATTCTGGTTATTAAGGTATCTTTTAAGATATCAGTAGACAGCTCGTAAAATTCTGAGTCGGCTTATGATGACACCAATGACAGAGCAAGTAGCAAAGCTTGTCATATTCTTTGAATATTAAAGCTTGAAATCATCGAACATACTGTCGGGTCACACAAGTTTCAATAATACAATGACTGATACTTAAACAATTTTTTAGTACAGAGTAAATCCATGAACAGAAAAGTAAATGCTCAAATTGTCTTATTTTCATTAATACATATGCTGGTTCAAATAATGTGCAAATGAAATTAAAAAAAACCAATTAAACTGTTGTCGTGTTTCAGGTTCAGGTGAGTGAGGTACACATTAAAACGTTTTAAACAGTTTATTTGTTTTCTTGTCCATTAACATACAAGACTTCACATCAGCATGCACGTTCGCTGGAATTGGTAGTGAAACTTCCTACAGCATTCAATACTGAAATATCTAAAATATTAAATTCAACAATTAATCTATTTATCTTGATATTCACTTGAAATCTATCGTCTATGCATTTATAATTTTATTTATTACAGGTAAAATTGATAACAAGTATGACAATTAAACAGTTTTGCCATATTATATTGCTCTTCATGCCTGATAACAGCTTAGATAACAACATGATCGGTGTAGTAAGAACATTGTTATAACTGAACGTGTGCACGAAACACTTGAGAATGGTACTTTGCATTTAAATGAGCCCAGTAATGAAACCAAAAATGAACAAAGGGCCAGCTGATCGGACACAAACAACATTATCTGTACTACTATTCCCGTTTGTTAGTTACATGGCCTAATCAGGTCAGGTTTTACAAACCAGAAGACATTTTTTCTCTAGGTACTGCCTTTTGCTCATGTGCATTACCATGATCGGATTCCACACAATTCTGACGCGCTGTCAAAGTCATCGCTCGGTTCCATATTAAACTTCTATTAATAGTGCAGTAGCTACACGTATTTTTTCCTGACTGGAACTCTTAACATCACACTTACTAAAGCAAAAGCGCTGCTACCAAATATATAGCGCTTTCAAGTTAATTCACCTCGTCTTCGTTTCTAACTTAAGCGTGTCTGAAACAGGACCAGTCTACAGATACGTTTTTTTGTTATATACTTATGTCAAACCAACTATTTCATAATGACTATTCAGATAAGTCCAGGTCAATCAACAACCTTTGGCGTAACACACAAATTCCATTGTGATGTTACAATAATTATTATTGAGGCCAGGGACGTTGGTAACTCCGCAAAGAAACTAATCATGGATACAGTCCTCCCCTGGTATGTTGGTCGTTCGCCGTGTGCCCAGCATGAGCTATAACAAGAAGTGCCGTCTAACAATCGATATCTCGATTCCCTTTGTTTAACTCCAAGCCAGAAACCTGAATGATGACAAAGAATTCGCTACTTTTACGAACAGCGTCAGGAAAAAAGGAACAACAACAGTGATAAAAACAACATTCTTAGTGCTGTACATATACATAGGTATACTTAAGTCGAATATTTCTTTATTTAATTTCAAACGCACTTTCGTTGAAAACGGTCCGTTTTGTTCAACCATTTAAAGGTTTAGGCAGACAAAACTTCATTGACAGGTAAAAAGGCAATCTAAAAGTCACCAATATAATTGACTTAATTTTAGTTCTCTTTATCGTTCATTGTTTATGGTGTCTAATTTAAAATTGACCATGCTCTCATTCCATCTCTATTTTTTTCTGGTCGTGGCACTTCCTGAAATGCCTATTTCTTGTTTTACAATAATACAAAATAGCACTTAATGTTAATTTTCACCTAGTTTGTTTAGTCCATTGTGTTATTTTTTCACTCATTTTTAATTGGTTTAAAACGATGATTTTTTTGCTTCTTATCTGATCTAAGTTGAAAAGTTTAACCATTTCCACTTATTTGACTTAGGACTTTTTGTCATACGACTTTTTGTAACATCAAACAACAGAATGTTGTTTAATTTCAAAGTAAACTTCAATAAATACAGCACTTTCATCAATTAGGTAATACCACTTGTTTTGACGCTCATGGATGATGTTTTGGTAACATCAGAAGTAATCTCAAGCTTCATCTGGTAAACAAACTACTTGACTGGGATAGAAAAATATATCACAAAAATCCTCCTTTACATATTTGCACAGGATTTAGATTTTTTTCAGTTGAAAACGTAACGATTTGAGACCTACTGATCGACAATAACTGTGTAATGAAAGCGAACCAGCAATATTTTTAAAATATAAATTATCGTTGTTTCTTGCAATGCCCCATGCAGTTCAATATGCCAATTGTCATCTATTTCAACATCGGTATGTTTGTGTCCTCAATCCGGGGCAAGGCGGCGTGGGCAGTAATATAATTTTCCATAACTGTCCATGAACAGGCTCAATAAAAAAGAGCCTGAAATATTTTCAAATTTGTCTTGTTCGGTGGCTTTCAAAGTTCTATTTTAATCTTGTTATGTAAATACCATTGCAAGGAATAAAACATATATTATCTTATTTTTTATATATTTATTTTTTTTTTAAACTGAAGGTAAGCATTTGCAATTTTACTTCGAATCAAATTAGGTCATTTAGTCCGAAATAAACACAGAGTAACACATGCTTTCTTTTGGTAGACCCTGTCATTTACATAATCAGTTACACACATAATCGTCTATACTATTATCAATTATGTTGTTAATATTGCTGGTTCGTGTAATAAAGGTTAAAGGTTATGGGTTTATAGTCTGGTTCGTACGAAACATATTCACCCGACTTTCACATTTACCCCCTGATCACTGGATATAAGTCATCCGTTAACAGTCGGCGCCGAAAGCAGCCACGGAACATTGGCTTATATTCCTCACAGGTACCTATTTATACACCTGGGTGGAGAGAATCAATGAAGGCTTAATTTCTTGCTCAAGGAAATTAGCGGCCGAACTGCGGCTCGAACCCGGGACCCCTTGATCCCCAAGCGAGCGCTATACCACTGGACCACCGCTGCCCACTGTATTGTCTCGGATATCATTTTATACGCATACCTCCTTTATAGTGGCTCTTTGCGTTTACATCAAGCAAACACTTGATAAGTTTTGCGTCACATTTACATCGGATATTTAAAATTTCTAAATGTTTACTGAAACATTTAGTTGTGCTTGTGTATTTCATATGTAATTAGTTTACTCAAAGTTAAGCATAAGTTTCGAATCAATTTAACGTTATAGGGGTGTATCTTAGAACTATGTGCCAAAATTCTAATACCTCTTTTACGTATGAAATGACTAATTTACATTCCATTTAATGCAAAATACACGATATTGTTTGATCGATTAAAAAAAGATAAATTTCGCAATTATATATTAATATTTTTCTTTACATTTTTACTAGCTGTAGATCATTTAAAGTCATCAAAGATGCTCCGTTAGAGGTTTTGGTCTAGCTAGGATATTGAACACAAATAACTTCAAACAGATTATCACCTGAATTCGCGAGGAGAGTTAAAATGGGTGAATACTAGTGTGACAAAAATTACCAGCGAATGATGAGTTCTTTTTAAAAGGTGAAACTCACAATACAACATGTAACAGCATAACAGAGCAAAGAGGAATGACAAATAAAAATAATAGGAAATCGCACTGCTCAAAACAAAACAGTAAAGTAAGCGCACAAGAAACAAAAACAAAAGCAGAGTAATATTAATTAAATATTAACAATTTAAAAAAAAGAAAAAAATTAATTGAACTTGGAAAATAATTTCAAACATTAAGGAGGCCTCAGATGAAAAAAATGAATGGACATCGTAAACAACGAACGGGATCGAAACACATGTTTTTCGATGGTGCCTTAGAAGTTATTTGAAAACGTCATTTCATTTCTAATCGATGGCCACCATCGACAACACATGTGTTACCAATGGTGCCTTAGATGACGTCATTGATGTTTAAAAAAACAAAACCCAACGTGGCTGCATAATCGGAAAGAAAGAGGCATTTTACTGGAAATAATTCACAAAAGGATTGAAAAACTACTGTGCAAAGTAACAACTACAACAAAGGAAAGCTTTTTAACATGATTTATTGCAACACGAATGGGAAAAAGTAACAAAATAGAGGGAAACTATTCACGACAAAAGAAAAAACTGCATTCTCAGTTTGATGCCATTTTCTCATTTCACACAATACTCTGTGTCCGCTTTAAGTCAATAAAATACCAAAACGAGCTAGCAATCTTATAACTTTCGTGATTTTGATACAGTTTTACAGTTGTGTTTCCCATTTGATTATCACAAAAGCTCATTTACCAAAATTTCTTAATTTTATGTGTAAAAAACTTACCTTTGTATTCACAGATAAATCCTATTTTATTTTCACAATTATAATCATTGAGACCAATTCCATGACCTGAGTTCCAATAATTAACACAATTTTCACGCCTTCCGCCATTAGGTTCATCGCGAACCCAAGGAAGTCCACCACAGCAACTGGAACCATCCACCCAAACAAACTGTCCTTCAATGTTGTTATCATGAGCACCTATCCAAAGGTTGTATCCTAAACAAGACTACATTCCTTATAAAAGCTGTTTATAATGGAGGCACGCCACGGGAAAAGGTACCTTCGGGCAGTTGACGTCAATCCTTGAAACGACGTCATAAAGTTGAGCAGACGACATTAATTATTATGCAATTCGCGGTAAAATACCATTTTATTGTCAAAATGTGTAACAAAATCACAGTTTTGTTATGAGAAAATAATGGAAATTTGAAAGTTTGTTATATAAATATAGTAGCAACAAAAATGACACAAAAATGACCGAAGGTACCTTTTCCCGTGGCGTGCCTCAATTATGATTTATATTCCTCATGTTTTGGCTTTGTTGATAAAATGTGCCTATTGAATTACATCTTAACATATGAATGCATAGTACATAGCATTACCAGTAAATGTATTTCCCTTCAACTAGATTACTAAGTCATTTATTTCTGTTTATATATTGGCATGGTGGTAAATGAGTTCATAATTATAATAGTGAAAAATGTTGATTTTTAACAATTTCCAGGTACTGCCACTCAAACAGTCACCCTCAGGATTTCGTTTTCGTTCATTATTTGGGACGCCTTATTTAAAATGGATCATTCTATGTTTTATGAACCCATGCTCTCTTTTCCTCTCCCTTTCTGTTAAGAATGTGTTTTGTGAAAGTGGTTGTTCTTGATATGCATGTTTTAATTTTTTAAAATAATCAACTACAAATTCATGTAGAATAATGAAGTACATCACACATTTGTGTACCGTTTCTGCTAATTTCTGCACATATTTTGTCAGAGACTTGTTTATTTCTTATGATTAGTAAGTCTCCTCCTCTGTCTAGGCAGAATCTCCTTGCATCTTCCCATGATCTAGATCCTCCAGCGTATAATTCATAACACGTGTCAGATGCAGTCGTCTTCCCAGTCGGGCACACTGAAAACAAATTATAAACTAAGTAGCAATTGAAGCAAATATAAAACTCGGTTAGAATGGTTCTTTTAAAATAATTAAAAACAATTAATTAAATCTTAAATCAATAAGCAATACCTGTCCCAGCAGTCAAACCATTTTCCGTCGAAAGGAAAAATATTAACTCAAGAAAGAGGCAAATGCAGAAAGAATATCGCGAGTTATTCCTTTTCATAGTTGTTTTTAATCCAGTCACAATTATAAGTAAGATATGTATGGTAAATCACATATCAATTTGTTACTTCCAAACATTAGTCATCATGGGAGATGATAAAGTTTATGATAGGCGAAAATCAAAAAAAAAAACTTATGTAAAATTTTCCCTTCACCAATTGGTCGACAAGTAACATCTTGACGAAGACCAATGAAATACACCTCAACAAAATCTTTATTAACATGTGACCAATTAAAAACCGAAAACACCTACCTTGGTAAACTATGTAACTTTATCAAATGAAGGATTTCTTTCGCGTTTTAAAATGAAGTTGGGTTTTGCTATCAAATAAAGTGTTGTGGTTTTGTTCTCGTGTTATAATTGATTAAGTCTTAAGAGCGCAAATAAATTTTAATAGATGAAAAGGGAACTTTGCGACAAATATGAAAATATAACAGGAACTGAAATTAGCATATACTGTCTTAGCGAACGAAACATTTTCTAAAACGATAAAAAAAACGTATTTTTCTATGGACCCATATTTTAAGTACTGGGTTGTGCAGAAGAAAACAATATGATAAAAAAAACTGAGCTTGCAATATTTACATTTTATGGTGATCGGTGGCTTTCCCTTTTCAGCTATCATCTAAAACACTATTTAAAATTACTCCAGGCATAAATTATTAAAAAAAACACAAAAATGTTTTGAATGTTTGCCAAGCAGGAGGCCTTTCAGTGTATGAAATTTCTGCGGACTTGCTGCAAAGAATCATGGAAAGGTTTTGGTACGTGAAATACCAAAAGGTTCAATAGTCACCGTAGTACGAACAAGAGTTAAGTCGAATCGAGATGTGCACTAATTGGTAATGTAAATCAATTGCGCTCAAATCAGGATTAGATAACGAGGGTAGTAATTTTCTTTCCCATTTCTGCAATTGAGCAGGCTCAAGCAATCTAAGCTTGCAATATTTTCATATTAGTTAAACCTGATATTGACATTAAATTGTGATCGGTAAAAACAACATTTACAACAACGTCAAATTCATAATAATAAGCGATTCTTGAATTGAAAAGTAGTAGACGTTATTAAAAAGTAAAAACAAAAAACAAAACATTACCTTAGAATATGCTGCTTCTTCTTTCTAACACACGATCCCGCATCAAATGGAAAACTAACATTTTATAGCATAGTGTTTTCAAATCGATTGACTCGAAAGACCGAAAACAATTTCATTATGTAAATCAACGAACAAAAACTAATCCATCGTGCCTGGCACCATTACAAAGTAGGTATTCTAACGCACTGTAAACAGTATAAATGCTAAACGTTTATGACTATAAATGGACAATTAAGAAAACAGGAATTTTATGGTTAAATTGTCATACACTAACTTTTTATTACCAAAAACATTCTTACCTGTTTCAGAAAAATACAATTGCCAAATACATCTTCAAGTTATAATGATCTCCAATGTGAGAGTACCTTAGAATTCACATGAACAGTCTTTTAAAAATATCTAAGTGTTGATAAACATATATATATCAAATTTAATAAATATCTCTGTTTCAGTCTACAATAGGGGAGGCTGGGAAAACCGTATAAGCTATCACATTTCTGTATCTCAAAAGTGTCCTCAAGCTGAAGGAAAATATTTATTCAAAAGTATTTTCATGTTTCTTCAAACAAGAACATAAAATGTCTTGTCTAAATAAAAAAAAATGAAGAATAGAATATTGAAATAATTGCAGGCATGCCAAAACAAGTAGTTGAATAACAGATGTTTACATATTTTAAGAAGTCATGGAATAAAGATAATTGTTCATTTTTTTGAATTTCAGTTCTCGGAATGCATACTCCGTTAAAAATGTTAAATTATCAGCAAACAATTTATAACATGTTTTATGTAAAGAATGTTTTCTAAAAAACATGTTAAGATGATAAGTAATGCGGCTACCAAACGAAAATTTTATGTTCTCTGATATTTTGCAGTTGTCAATAACGGATTGGTCGTGTTATTGACTAAAACGTTCGTTTTAATAATTCTCTGTACATTATGAATAAAAACATTAAAAAATCTTTCATCCCATCTTCTGATTAAGTTGTTTGATTGGAAACTAAATAGCAAATGCATCCTACCATTTTTGTGATGTTATTTCTGGACTAAATCCGACGAAAATTAAATAATTACATGACCAGCGCCTTGGTTGTTACATATAAATATATAATATAAAAAACCCATATAATTATGAACAATGATAGACTAGAAAAGCTCCATTTGAGCAATATAAAGAATTTGTAGAAAAAGTGAACTATGCATATCAGGAATCGTTACATCCAGCAGACAAAGCCTCAGAGAACAACATGACAGAAAAAAAGTATTTTTAAGTCCATTTTCCCCGAAACGGGGAGGACGGTATGCTGAGTACTTTTATCGAAAGCGTTGAAAATATCAGCTGCAAAACTTAACGAACAAAT
The DNA here is from genome assembly GCA_038501625.1 of Corbicula japonica. Lineage (NCBI taxonomy): Eukaryota > Metazoa > Mollusca > Bivalvia > Venerida > Cyrenidae > Corbicula > Corbicula japonica. The sequence continues at coordinate 22,468 of JAZAYU010001073.1, read as the reverse complement.
AAATGCATTGTCTTTATTAAATTTCTTGAATAATTTCTACCTTGAAATCTGCAATAATAATCATTCAAACCAATATCGGCTGAATGTTTTGGTCTATAAATCTGAACACAGTCTTCCTCGTTATAATTGTTTGGTTCTTTCGGTAGCCAGAATGATCCACAACACTGGCTGCCATCCACCCATAAAAAACTTCCTTCATTAATGGAATCTGTTGCTCCAATCCAAAGGCCTTTATAACCTTAAAGTTATAAAAATAAACAATCATATTAGTGCATGTAGAGCAACACACTACAATTTGCATCTTATATGATCGGAAATATAACTTGGACACACCCACCGTTTACGTGATAATCGTCTCGAAGTTCACTTCTTGACTACACATGTAGTACATAAACAACTGTGTTCTAATGTTGTTTTTTAGAAATAATGTCCTCAACGTTGTTACTATTAATAAAAAGTCGTTTAAGTCATTAGGAGGTTATGGAAATAACAGTGGCGATATATTAAGGCAATGTCGTCAATCTATATTAAATGAAAAAGGTCTGATTTTTGTCATTTATAAATACGCAAATGTCGCGGTACGAATCTAGTCACTATCTGGGGAGAAGATGTGTAAGCGGCCCGGATAGCTCAGTCGGGAGAGCACTCGCCCTGTAAGCGAGGGGTCCCGGGTTCGAGTCCCGGTCTGGCTGCACATTCTTTCTCACCCTGTGACACAATCATATAAATACCTGTCAATATTTGACAAATCCCGCAGCTTAGGCTTGATTTTATTCGGGAAAGCTGCACATAATGTATCTCAGATCGGAATTCCCGAGATAGCCCGATGCATTTATTCGAAATGTCGTTAAAAATAAAATTCTTAAGCCCTAAAATGTTTATTATGAAAATTAACGTTGAAAAATTACAGAAATTTAAGATACACTTAATACACTAATGATAGGTAAAACTGGACTTGTTTGTCGATTGTACTTAAAAAAAGCTTCTCTGACTGGCAAACTCACAATTACGTGTTCGGCGATACCCGAGGGTAATTTTCAATTTAAAGTCAATCCGACCATTTTAAGTAAGTTATACTAGAATACTATGGGAAGAATGGAGCGCGGAGGAATGTCACGGACATAATTTGACTCCATAATCGTCCGTTGTAATTAAGAGTGGCAAGCAAACGGATATATTACAGTAGCTTGCAAATGTATTTTTAGCGGCCTGTAAATCTCTCACCGAATCAGGGAGACAGTATCATCAGCATACAAAAGTATGCAAATCTCAACATATTTAATGGCTTTACTTTTGTGTGTTCAGGCAACAGGTCTAACTTGATTAAATATATTTTTAATGTTCCCATAAAACGTTCTGATCGCTATGCAAACTGTAAGATATGCCTTACCAAGTTAGACTAATAATACATGTACATAATGAGAACAAATGTATTTGTTTGCACTTAAAAAAATCTGCTCTGTAATATATAATTCTGTTACAAAATTTGTCTATACTTAGTATGCACTCCGCGCGGAGCGAAATAAAAATATGCTGAGAAGAAAAAGTTTAGTCAGTAGAATTCTTGATACGATAAAATTTTTAAACATTAAAATTGAAGACAAAAACATCTTTCATCATGAAAATCATTTAATATCCATTGAATTTCAACAATATTAACTGAACACAGTCATAGAAAGCCATTCAATTTGATTAAAATATGACAGGGGTCAAAATCAAAATTTACATTACACCCAATATTTTGTATGACCACCTCTAGCTTGAATAATGGCCAGAAAACGCCTTTCTTATGTTGTTTACGAGTGTTCGAATGATGTGTATAGGTTTTTGGGCCAATTCCTTTGCAATAACCGTTTCAAATCATTTACGTTGTTGACGTCATTCCTGTCAGCATCTTTCTTCCAAGACAGTCGCACATGTGTTGAATAGTTGAAAAATCGGGTGATTTTAATTGTCATTCGAGTATGTTTATGTTGTTTACAACAAAAAGCTCCCTGTATGACGTGCCGTGTGGCAGCGTGCATTATCGTGCTGTAGAACGTAATCATTTCCGTTCACTATGTAAGGAACAATAGCAGGGATAATGATTTCTGCACAATAATAGGTGGCATTGAAGATAATCCCTATTGTTTTGAGTTCTGTCTTGCCATTATAAGAAATACCACCCCGGATCAAAGCGCTCCCAACACCGTAACTGTCATATTCGAAGACGTTAGCAGGATCAAACGTTTCTCCTCGACGTCGTCACAAACAATCCATTCCATCAGCTTCTTTGAGATTTAATTTGGACTAAGCGGTGAAAACGATCCTGTTCCATCGCTATCTATTCCAGCGACTGCCCTGACGTGCCCAATTCAAATGTGCGACGCGTCGACAGGCTGTTAGAAGAATACCTTTGCAAGGAGGTCGAGCTCGCAGCCGAGCTGCTCTTAGCCGGTTTGAAGTGTAACAAACGAATATTCTTGACCCCCGTTGATTGTCTAAGACGTTGAACGAGCTTTCGAGCGGTTGTGAAGCGATTACGTCATGTTGACGCACTAAGTAGCAATCTTCGCGCGACGTTGTTTTCAACGTCCTACCTGGACGACGCAGGTGGTTGACGCTGCCAGTTTGTCAGAATCGCGCTTGCATACGATATATTGTTCGCTCCGGGCAAACAAAACAACATGCTACGCCAGCAGCGTGTAAACAAGCTTCTAGAAATCTCAAAGCGATATTTCGGTCATAAATGGATAGGCCAGGACGGCGACCAAGGCTAGCTACCAGAAATTTACTCCGGCTTTTTTCATTGTGGTCAATACACTTTTAATGTCAAAGGAAATTTGAAAAAAATATTCACGTCGGTTTTCATCGGCACGTGCGTCTCGAGCATTTTGAATTTACACAGTCACGGACTAATGAGGAAGATTTTCGTAGATTTGAGTATAATATTCTTAAGCTACATTGAAGAAAAAACATGTCTTCTTTCAAAGCAAATGAAATAAATTTTAAACAAATATAAAAGAGGTATTTACCTGTTGTCACAACCTGTAAAATAGTAACTAGGATGAAAATACAACTGTTGAAGTGGTTATACAATGATGCATGTTTGTCTGCAACTGAAAGAGAAAGGTCTGTAAATTCCTTGTTGCAAAATACGAGATACAGTAATTAGAATTTGCCACAAGGCAGTGTACATGTTAGAGGAGTTTGTCACAAACATCATGTCATAAAATGACCGAGCTCTTCACTATTAAATACACACCTTTATTGTTCTATACTTGATTTTTTTAAACAAGTTTCTTGAACAAATGATTTGCACTAGAAAGTCAAGTACCTATTTTATTACACACTTGATTATCTTTTATAAATATTATAAAATGCCACGCCTCACTTTAATTCATCGCTTGTAAAGCTTATGTCTAAGGAAGGGAAAATGGAATTTTTTTTACAAAAATTTGAATGTTTCCGATTATATAGCGTCAGCTTTATAGAGCTTACTTTTTGTCCGTCGTGTATTAAATGTTTTACATGAAAGTTATGTTCAAGGCCTCATTATTGAGGAAAGCCAAACATAATGCGGAATTGTATATAAAAACCTCGGGAAACACAGCCTCCCCACGCAGCGAAAAAGTAGCGAGTAAAGGGAACACGTGTTTATAAGAATTTAAATATCTGATAAGACACCATAAACAATTAACGAAAAAGAGAGCCCTTGGGGTTACCATCTTGGAACGGTCAGTGAAAAAACAAACTGTAACTGGGGGTTTAACCAGGTTCTACTGTGCACCAACCTCACACTTACTCCAACAGGTTCTCATATGAACAACCAAGTACAAATCTTGGGGAAATAACTTCAACTTCAATACCTACAATAATGTCAATTTCACAAAACTCTTTTCCCCATGACGCACCCTAATTATAAACAATAAATCAATATATTCCTGCATTTTTATCGTTCATGGAAAAGAGCATCTGAAATGATTATTGATGAATGAATATATTTATTGTATTCTTCCTCGAATTCCAGGGTATAATTATAAGCAATTGCAGGTGTCTTAGACTAACCGTGAATTGCTTCCGCCTTCCCTCGTTCGGTGCCAAATGTCACAGGGTGAGAAAGAATGTGAAGCCAGAGCGGGACTCGAACTCTGCACCCACTCTTACAGGGCGAGTGCTCACCTGACTGAGCTTTTCGTGCCGCTTATACCTATTCTCCCCAGATAATGACTTTGTTCGTTCCGCAACATAAAGATGTGTTAATGCTTTTAAACATGAATGTATGAATGCTTTGCCACCGACCGCTTCAAGGCGTTTAAATCACAGGTTCTCATAGTCTTTTTTTAAAGTAATCATATAACACAAAAAACCATGACCTCTTTCCGTCCAAATGTTTTATTGGATTGTAATATTATGCTGAGGTTTCTGAATATATCTATTGCAGATATACATAATTCACCTTTTCCTTTAGGGCTATTATGTTATCTAGGGATCATAGGCCGCTGATCATGGAGTGAAATTGATTCGGAAAATACCAAAATGTTCTATAGTCACCGAAATCGAGATTAGATAAAGATGGCAGTATTTTTCTTTCCTATTACTGCTATTGAGCAGACTCAAGCAATTTTAGCTTGCAATATTTTCATTTCAGTTAAGGTGTAGTTTCCTTAACATCGAATTTAAAATATAATATACTGTCTTATTATCGCGAAATTTACTGTCTACTTATCTATTCTTGTTATCTTGCTGTGATAATGTCAGACCTGACCTCCGGGAAGCAGATGAGCGCTTGTCGTGTATGTCGTGTACAGACTGTTTATTCTAATGTTATGTTTTCTGCCATTTATTCTGTCGGCTGTGTCCTAGAAATGGGAATTCATATGTATGCTCGTGAATCATCCTTAAAGAAATCCATCACAACAAACAATTGAAATCTAAATATAACTTAAAACTAAACAGAGAAGTAATTTTACAAAAACGTGAAATATGCATATAAGGAATTTGTAGTATATATTGTATAAACAAACCCTGATATTGAAAATACATTTTGAATTGTGAAAACACAATTTAAACAAATTTGAACTCGCAATAGACGTCGGTTCTTGAAATTAAAAGCAGTAGACGTTAATAAAAAGTAAAACAAGATACTAAAATTACCTTAGACTGTGCTACTTCTTCTTTCAAACGACCCCACATTAAATGAAACTACTGTTTGAAAGCAAATTGTTTTCAAATCGTTTGACTCGAAGCATCGAAAACAAATTTCGCAACTTCAAATTTAATCTGTTTCTTATGATAGAAAACAAAGCTTTGATCCTAATCTGAGCTTATAATTCACCGATTCTCACCTTTGACGGAATGAAAAGTGTAACTGCCAGAGGGTGTTAAGTGTAAGGATTACCTCAATTATCAACCAGACAACTGTTAAAAGTTTGGGATGTTGTTTTGTGCAATAACTAATTGAATAAATATTAACAACAATTCATATTTAGCTAAAACTGAGGCCCACATTGAACTATAACATCTGATTAGTGTACAAATTATTTCAGTTGTAAACAGGAAAATACTCTTAAGAATTGCGTATTTCCTAAAGTACCAACAAGTTCTTTTAAGGGCAAAATGTATTTTTGTTGAAGCAAAATAAGCAGCCAGTTACTTTGCACTTCCAGAACTTTTGGCAACATTGGAGCACCTTTCACGATTGCAGGAAAAGTGTTTAGGGCGGAGCGCTGCTTGCTCACTGACAAAAATTTTGAAACTTTTATGTTTTAATAGCAACATCGAAATATAGGTGTAAATAAAAGGAAATATGCATGCAAATGAATAGATTATGTGGAAGTTTTATAAGTTTACATGAATAAAACATTAAGTTGCTCAATATCTTTTATGAGTTCCGAATATACATGTACATGTATGTAATTGAAAGGTAATTAATTACTTTTATAAAATAATTGTAATTTAATAACTTACATTTGGAAAAAGGTGTTATATAATTGTAATTGTAGTTAAAAAATTTACCATGTAATTGTTATATATTTAATAACAATTCAAATTAATAGACCCCAAGTCTGCTTGGCAGCATTACAAAGTAAGTATGCTAACGCACTGTAAACAATGTAAATGATATACGTTTATGACCTTTAACTGGGGAATTTAGAAAACATTGCTTATGTGGTTAAATGGTCATATTCAAATAAGACGCCATAAACAATAAACAAAAAAAGGGAAACCTTGGTTTTGTTCTCGAAATGCGTTCTCCGTAAAAATGTTATTTTCTCAGCAAACACATTGTCAAATCTCTTTCAATAATATTTTCAATAATATTTTCTATAAAACAAAAGAATGTTTAGAATAATTATGATGAAAATATAATAGTCGGTTACCCAACGAATTGTTCTGTGATATTTTTCAGTTGTCAATAACGGTCAATAACGGACTGCTCATGTTATTTTACTATATGATACGTATTTAAAACTTATGAGTTGGCTTGGGTAAAGTCACCAAGTTGAGGCATTTCAAACACGGCGGAGCAAATAAATGATCATCGTAGAAACTGGTTGCAACACCTGCTCCCATCGCTTGACAGGTGTCCTTGTTCTTAAATTTTGTGTGTGTTTTAATTATGAAATTAATCGTAAGTATTGAGTTGCGCTCAACCCGGGCCTAGTTGGCGTTTGCAATAATATGAATTACCATTAGTGTGCATGAACACCAATACAACAGTCTGCACTATTTTCATATTTTGTCGTGTTTGAACACATTTTAAGTTCCACTTTCATCAATTACATTAAAGCTCTAGTTCCAAGGTTCACAAGATCTTTTTAATTCGAAATATGATAATATATAATAGCGATACTACATGCATTTTTAGCTTTAGTACCCACTATAATGATAAAATAAAACGGCATATCTTTACCAGTAAATGAACAAACAAAAGGGTTGCGTTGTCCGCACCACTCGTCATTCAAGCCAATTGAGGATCCCGATTTCCAAATTTGTAAGCAGTCTTCGTTTTTTAGTTGATCATCTGGTTGATTTGGAAGCCAAAATGATCCACAGCACTGTTTACCGTCTATCCAATAAAAATAACGTTCGAAAGACATGGCTGTAGCACCGATCCATATCCTTTCTTTACCTAGATAATATACATTTGTGTCACTGTATTTGTTTCAAAAGCACTTTGATAGTCAAAATGAAAACCGAATTCTCATTTAATTCATATCGATAATGATTTTTTAAAACTTAGTCTATTAAATTTACTGAATTTTAACTGTATTGCATTTGTAACAATTCATCATGTGGACTACGAGCAGATTTGTATTTATCTTATTTAAAACGCAAGCCTGCACTTAAGGTTTTAGAACTGTAATATTTCCGCCAAACATCGACTTATACCGTCACTATTCGTGTTTTCCGAACGCCGATTTGTACGTTTCCGGTTTATACTATTTTTCGTAATATTATTTCGCATTTGTATTGGTATGAAAAATCAACAACATTCAGTCATGGCCATTTAAATTGCGATTGACAAATACCATATCACAAACATTGTCTTAAAGAGTAAGAAATCAGACCAACACTAAAGGGAAAACAATTTCTTAGCATTAAGAATCAAACGCATCAAAACAAAATATTAAAGAAAACCAATGAAAGATACACAAAATGTCTAACCTGATTGCGAATATTCGTTTTTCATGACACTGAAAAGTTCTGTGTTCCAGGAGTGAATAACAAGTAGATTTCCACCAGGAATACTTGCGCAGTATTCTTTTGCTTCGTTCCAAGTCAGTGATAGACTGAGGTATAAACGATAGCAGATACCACCATATTCTTTGGATCCAGAAGGACAAACAAACCCTGAAAAGAAAGTTCGATTTAATTTTAAATATACTGAAAGAATTAAGTTTAGCAAGTAAATAAATTGAATATAAAACATCTTCCTTCAATAAACGAATGGCTACTTATTACATAAAAGTCATGATATTCTTTTTATTGTTAGTGATTTGTCATGTACTCCATGTGAAATCAATCAGGTATTTTTTGATTGCCAACTAAAAAAATTCTTTTAGTTTGAATATCTCCTATGGTATTTTAATTATGTTACTTTACTTGCTAAACTTATTTCTTTCAGTATAATATGTTTCGACAAATTATGAAACAAATACAGTCGAATCGCGATAACTCGAAGTCCCAAGAGAACGAAGATTTACTTCGAATTATCGCGAACTTCGAGTTATCGCGACTTTTACGTAATACCATTCGAGTTTAAGAAACTAACTATGTGCAATTATTACGGTACCATACGTGACTTACATAACAAATGTTTTAAATAATTTTATTACTCAGTGTTTTTTCGTGACATGTTTGCGATAAACAAAAGACTCCGAACATTAACGCGGGAAGAGTAAAAAACGTATCAATACAAGTACTTCGAGTTATCGCAATCAACTTGTGCTTATTTCTTATTCAAGGGACTTATTCATATGTTCGAGATATAGAAAATTTCGAGTTATAGCGTTTCGAGTCATCGAAACATTTTCAGTTAAATATATAAGGAAAATTGACGGGTCGGCGGCCGACTTCGAGTTAAACCGTCATTTCGAATTATCGCGTTTCGAATTATCGCAATTCCACTGTATGCATATCAGGGAAAAGCTAGATGCAGAAAATACAACCTCCTCGTTCAGCTTAACAATAGAAAGAGAGAATATAAAAAGGTGAAATATGCATATCAGGAATCGCCACATTCAGAAAAAATCAGCCTCCCCACACAGTCAAGAAGAAGAGAGGGGGAGAGAGCATGGTTAATAAAATGATCAGTTTCAAAAAAGACACCACTAACAATAAACAAAAATGAGAACCCGAGAGGATACCGCCTTGGAACGGTCAGTGGCAAATCAAATTGCCACTGGGGGTTTAAACCAGGTTCTAGGGTGCACCAACCTCACATTTGCCCCTGCAGGTTTTCATATCACAAAACAAGTACAAGTTGTCTTGGTGAAAAAACTCCAACCCACTTATCGGCTTAACAATGTTGCATGCAAAAGCACACAAACATATAAAACATAAGAAGCTAAGAGCATTGCAAAGCCGAAGGGGCGGGTACTCAATGATCTTACCGAGACCAGAGCTCCTGGAGTAAAATCAGCAAGAACAGTAAGTTTAAAATAAGGTAAATTTGAGTCATCATTAATAAAGCTGTCAGGAAAACAAGCTGGATAGAATGGCTGTGCATCTGTTAGTTTTCTTTATATACGTTATCAGTCAAAAACTCAAAAGGAATGTTCTCTGGTTATCAACAGGCTATTGTTAACGGTTTTGTTGTCACACGATATCATACGACACCGTCTGATTATTTTTATTATAGTCCTATAATCAAGAAAAAAAATATTTTAAAGAAGATTTTGGGGAAACTTGCTGGATACCGCATGAAGAAAGAGGAAAATAAGAACGCATGCAGGTTTATTTAAAACCAAAAACAGCCAATAGTGTCTCTCCTATATCACTGGGGGAATGTACCACCCATGAGGATCATTAAGTCACAAAATCTAACGTCATTAACACACACTGAGTCAAGGTCGCAATAAATTAAAATAAAATGGAATACGAATATCAGGAATACAGCCCACTTCCGAAAGAGCAAGAAGCGTTTATTGAGATTGATTATTTAAGTGGTATGTGAAATTATATTGCCTCCACCTGGGAGCGAACCCGCACCGTCATGGCGACAGCGCCTAGCCATGCAATACCGACGACGCAACCAATTGAGCTAACCGGGACAACCCCCAAAAAGATTGATTGGATAGCCCTGATCACTGCACGACATCGGTAAAGGGTCAATTTAATGATAACAGTACTGATTATATGTACGGGGAGACATTTAAGGGCCACCACACTGCACCAACCCCCAAAAAGATTGATCGTATAGCCCTGATCACTGCACGACATCGGTAAAGGGTTAATTTAATGATAACAGTACCGATTATATGTACGGGGAGACATTAAAGGGCCGCCACACTGCACCAATAGCGCTTTTGTGAATGAAGATTTTGAGAGGTAGATCGAGAAAAATCTTTTTAAAGATTTCTCTTTATTACTTTTATCAACTCTTTAATCTGCCACAAGGCTACAGCTATTAACATGCAAAACGTTTAAGACTATCTTATTGGTAGCCTTAAATTCTTTTTCTGATTTGTGTCCCCTAGACTTAAATAGACCACGATTGTATTTTTACTAACAACATAGAAAACTTAAGAGATCTTTAGCAACGGGAATAGCCAAATTGTCGAGACGAGTTTAGTTGTTATGAAACGCGGTGATACTTACTAAAGTTTATAAGGAAATCTCGTAAAAGAACCAAGAAGCTCCATCTGTTGCTTTTATCCCTGTCACCGTGTTCTTGCTGATTTGACACCAGGGGCTCTGATCTCGGTATGGTCATTGAGTACCCGCATGTTTGCTTGACAATGCTATAAACTTTTTATGTTTTGTTTGTGTGCTTTTACATGTCGAGTTATCTGATGGGTTAGAGTTTTATACCTAGACAACTTTTACTTTTTTGTTTATTTGAGGACATATAGGGGCAAGCGTGAGGTTGCACCCTAGAACCTGGTTAAAACCCTCAGTGGTAAATTGTTTTGCCACTGACCGTTCAAAAGCGGTAACCCTTCGGTTCTCATTTTTGTTAATTATTTGTGGTGTCTGTTTGTCTGATTTGAAACTGATTATTTTATTTATTACGCTCTCCCTCCTTCTCTCTCCTCTCTCTCTCGTTATTTTCGTTGTTATATTCGTCCACTCAGGACAATGTCAATAAATGTTCTTTTGTAACGTTAATTAAATGTTAACAAGGCAACATTAACAGTTGCTAAGCCAAAACAGTCTAAGCCAAAAATTATTATTGAAAACTGTGTTATTATGATTGCAGATACTATTAGACCAAAATTTATTAAATGTAACGTCTTTCTGATAGCTGGTTTTAGAGCAAAATATTAAAAATATTAACAATAATGAAATATGTCGAAAGCCATGTTTCTTTGAATACTCATCTTAATTTGATTCAGATCAAAAAACACTTAAATTATGATTACGTTCAGTATAACTTTGTAATTTCAAGTCGGTCAAAAGACCAAAAAATCAAAACAAATGATTTATGACCTTATATAATACCATTTAAAACTCCAGAAAGCACCAATGTAATGATTAGTGTCACAATATGTTCGGTCATCTGAATTTCAGAAGATATTGCCTCTACTGGGGATCGAACCCGTACCGTCACGGCGACAGCGCATAGCCATGCCATTCCGAAAGCACTATAGACTGAGCTAGCCGGGAACCACCCCTCCCCACTAAAAAATCTTAACTTATCACCATTTTGAGTTTTGAAAACAACCTTAAACGAGATAATAATTTACTGAAATTATTTTATGGATATTGGAACGGTACTTGAGTTCTTTAACTATTAACTGTTCCCCTTGATAACCTTTACTTTCTTATTTTGTCAAACAACTCTACCAATAAAAGCTAGAGCTGTCAGAGGTTACAGCACACTCGACAATTCGATTCATTTGAAATAAATGCAATTTTAAGAATTTGAAGATTAAAAGAATAACAAAAATATGACCAAACATGTGCAAACAGGAATAATATAAAAAGAAGTGAATTGGAAACAAGGAATTTTATTTCCAATAACAGAAATAATTCCTAAATGTACCATAAATATTGAACTAACAAGGGGAATAGCTATGAAATATTTTAGAAAGAGTTGTAATTTATGATTATACGTACACAATTATATTTTTAGTTCAATATCAGTCACTTATTATACATAATGTTTCTGAATTTTAAATGTTAACACAAACTTTAAGTGACATAATTTTGAAAAAAGTGTAAGTCTTGATAAGAGTGATGAGGATTATGATGAAGTATTTCAAGTTTGAAGTTGCTATCTTGTATAAGCTACAAAGTTATGAACCAAGTGCATCAACTAAACACAAAATCTAAGTGAAATAGGGGGACAACTTTAACATAATTGTAGCAGAGTTATAAGTCTTGGTGATTGTAGTCAAGATTATGATAGTGACTATAAATTCCAAGTTTCAAGTCAATATTTCATGTACTTTTGATATTATTGGCCAAGTGCATAATTTAATGCAAAAACTAAGTGCACAAGGGGCATAACTTGGGCCATAATGATAATGATGAAGATACTGATAGTGAATAGATATTCCAATTTTTAAAGTAATATCTCAAGTTGTTCCAAAGTCATGGACAAATTGCATATTTTGAACACAAAATCTAAGTGAAGAGGGGCATAACTTAAAAATATTGGTAGCAGAGTTGTGAGTCTTAATGGTAATTATGCAGATTTTGATGGCGAATACATATTCCAAGTTTTAATGTGATATAATATATCTCGTATTTTCAAAGTTATTGGCCAAGTGCATATTTTGGTTAACCCATCATTTAAGTAGGGGGGGGGAGGCATTACTTGAACAAAATTAGTAGCAGAGTTATTGTTCTTGTTGATAATTATGTAGATTTTAATGGTAAATACATATCCCAAGTTTCAATGTGATATCACAAGTAGTTTTAAAGTTATGGACCAAGATCATCTTTTGGTAAACGGACGCCGACGCGAACGCCGACGGCGATGCCGGGGCCAGTAGGATAGCTCCTGTATAATCTTCGAATAGTCGGGCTAACATAATTGAAAATTGGCTTGTATAATGCCATTAAAAATATTTAATACAAAGCTTTTGAATAAATTTCCAAGCTATCTTTCTTCAGTTGTGTCTAACCTTAATATCCATCTTTTATACACTTTTTGCTAGGTAAACATCTTTTACGAATAAATAAATGTGAAACATGCGTATCAGCCACACTACAAAAACTTTTCTTCCCATCACAGACACAAAGGAGTGAGGACTAGATGGTTTTAAAAAATTGCTTCTGGGAGATTAAACCAGTTTCAAGGGTGTACGCTTGTCATAATCGACCCAAAAAGAACAGCAAACGTATTTAGTTCATAATATAGTTTGCATATCAACTCTTGCTATTATCAGATAAGTCATTTAAAGGTCGTTAAGCACGATATTTTTTTATGTTAATAGTATTTTAAAAAGTACATTTGTTTCCTATTTTGGCCAGTTTTAAGATGGTAGGTATGTATATTTTAGACAATATAGATTAAGATATTGTTTAATAAACAACTGATATAATTCCTGCTTTTAAAACATATTTAGGCCAGTTTTTATGTGGTTTCTGTATCCCAGACTATATACATTGGATATTGTTCAATTATCCGAAGCATATGCTTTCAGCTGGGTATACTGTTCTCTGCGATACGCAAGATTTATCTTCAAAGACTCTGTGAAATTACTATTCTGTTCAGTTTCATCCATTGTTTTCTCGTTGAGGGTTAAATATTCTTTTATCTGGGGATCATATGACGCTCAAAATATAATGGTAATTATCTTGAAAGTCTGAAATCTTAACCGCCGTTTGGAATGGATCAAAATTGAACGGGTGTAAATAGTTTGCTATGCCAAATCCGAATAAGACACCGCTAGCAGTAAACGAAAAAGAACAAAACAATTTGCCGCTGGGGGTTTAAATAGTACACATTCCCAACAAACAAGTTACACACCCATCAACTCAACAACGTTGCATGCAAAAGCCACCAATTTCGATATTTTGTTAGTTAACAGCGAAATCAAACAATATTTTCATTAAGTATTTCTGACGAGTTAAGATGTGGATTAGATCGCCATTTCCCATTCAGTCGAAAATAAAAATGCGATTGATGAAAGCGAAGTTATACGCTCTTTTCATTACCAGTATGATGTATTTTAAATCAGCGCTAAGATTATGCTAAGATTTTGCGAATTCGATGAATCCTTTACAAACAGATTTTTATGGAGATTAAATTTATAAACTAAAGAAAATAAAAAGGAAATATTAATAACTCAATGTTTTTCGTAAAACATTAATTCAAAAAGAAAGGTTAAGATTATGATATTTGAATGTGCTCTGCATGCCTGGTGATTAACCTATTTACAAGTTGATCGTTATGCTTACCTCCTCGTTACCTTACCTGCGCGACGCTGGCAGGGGTTTAATAGGTTATGATGATTTATAGGGAAACCTTGTACAAGAACATTGAGGGTCGATCTATTTCTTTTATCCCTATCTTTGCTAATTTGTCTCTAGGGACACCGGTAACGTCATTGGGTACCCGCCCTTTTGCTTGAAAATGCTTAAAAGTTTTAGCTTTTTATGTTTTATATGTCTTTTATTGCTTTTGTATTCAACATTGTCAAAATGTTTGTTGAGTTGGAATTATTTCACCAAGAAAACTTGTTTTGTTCATATGAGAACCAGTCTGGGCAAGTGTGAGGTTTTAACCCGCAGCGGCAAGTTGTCTCGGGACTGACCATTTCAAGGCGATTAAACCCTCTGGTTCTAATTTTTATTAATTGTTTGTGGCGCCTTTTTAAAAACAATTATCATTGTGTAAACCATGCTCTTTCCCTCATTTTGGCTGAGTGGATGTGACCATTCCTGATAATATGTAATATGCATATTTCACCTTTTTAGAAAATACAAAAAAGTGCTTACCTGATTCTGCTATAGGGATATGCCCGGTAAAAATCAAGATTAGCGCCGCAAACAATATTCGCACTGCAAGGAACTTTAACATGGCCGGCATGGAACCTGTTAAAAGTAATAAACTTAAGATACAAATAATATGATCATTAAACTGCAGCTTTGTTCCAGTACAGCTAGTATAATTGAGAGTGAATGATAAACACTAAAGTATTTATCATGAACCGCATATTCGTGTGTCATTCTTTAAGATCCGTTTAAGTGCTAACCAGCCGTTTCTTTAAAGAATTTATATATACTATAATCAATACTTCCTGTTAGTATCATATAATGTTATGGAGCTTAAGTACATTTCAACTGAAATGACACTTGTTTTAAGTAACCACTGAGTCAGTTAGACGTTAAATTTTCTTGTAAAATAACAGTTCCTTTTTATTTATTTTGTTTGTAATAAATACGTAAACAAGGAAAAAACTTGTTGTAGGTTATGTTACCTTCACTGCCTTTCGAGAGAGAGAGAGAGAGAGAGAGAGAGAGAGAGCTAATTGTAAACAATCACGAAATTAATGAATAAATTATATTTATTACAAACACGATAGAATATAATATTTTATTCCAACGTTTCGGTACCTTCATTCGGGATTAAAAAGACCCTCGTTAAAATGAAAGATATGTCATAACAAGCGTACATGGTATTAAGTGAATTCCAAACTTAAACCTAGGTTGTAATGATAAAATTTGTCAGGAAGGCAACATTAAACAATATTTTGACTTTTTTAAATTGCATGAAATACGTAAAAGAAAATCGAGGTCGCATGGGAGTAGTACCAACGGTTACAATACAAAATTCATTCATGACTTTACAATTATTTTATTTACATGTAACTGCTATGATTGATATGATTAAATACACATGAGAATGGTGTTGGATGCTTAGTTTAAGGACAAGTCTATAATTTTTAGTTAATGTCCCCAGATTACTTCTTACTTACATAGAGCAAGCTTACAACCTATTGTTTGTACACACATAAATAGGGTTAATTGTTATTCAAGTTTCTGCACCCCTGATCATGACCTGTTGTTCTTATCTGTACTTAAGGAAACTCAGAACACAAAACTTGATATCTTACACAAGTCGTCGATCATAAGCTTTTACACCAGTCATAATTTTCAACCTTCCAGACAGAATATCGTTTGTCTTAGTGTGACATTTACTTATATACCATACTAAGTTAAAATAGTTAACATGTAAAAAAGGGTATTTAATAAAAATAATTTAATACGTGTACCTTGGCTTCCGTACCTCAGCCACCACTATACTGTCTCCCACTTTTATACTTTGGCATGTTTATTTCTTTGCAATCTGCAACAAGAAAAGTAAATGAACTTATAGAAAAAGAACAAAATGCATACCTCCGTAGATAATACTTATCGTTTCGTCATTTTTGTTTCTCGTGTTTCTCTTAAATGATATAGGCACACACTATTATTTAAAAACAACACAACATTTAACTACAAAACACACGATGAAAGAGATCAATTTGATTTCCTAGTGGTTTACATTCCACAGTGTGTCCGCTTTTTGTAGAGCTTTTAGCGATGCTAAATATTTCAATGAACGCTTTGTTTGCACTAAAAGGAAAAAGTTTTAAATAAAAAAGGTAAATTTAAAAAGAAAAGGAACCCGCTAGATATTGTAAGGTCTCTGCATGCATGTTATGTGACAATCGTGTTCTTGCTTATTTGACTCCAGAGGCTCTGGTCTTAGAAAGGTCATTCATTTCTCGCCCGTTTGCTTTACAGCTTCTTATGTTTATATATCTCGGTGTTACGAATCGTTCCAAGGCGGTAACGTCAAGGGTTCTCTTCTTTGTTAATTTCTGATGTATCTTAATTGAAATTCATTCTCTTCCACGTATATGCTCTTGTTTTCCTCTCTACGTTTTGGCTGCGTGAAAAAGCTGTATTTCTAGGTGTAACAATTCCTGATATGCATATTGTACTTTCTTGCAACATCGTCGATGGGTGGGTTGGAGCCAAGAAAACATATGATAAGCTGTTAGGGCAAGTGCGATGTCGGTCACCCTAGAATCTAGAACCTGGCTAAAACCTCCAGTGGCAAATTGTTTCGCCACTGACTGTTTCAAGGCAGTAACACCTCAGGTTTTTTATTTCTTATTTATGACTATTATATAAACCATTCCCTTTCTTCCTTCTTACATCTTGTCTGCGTTGGGAGTCTGTGTCACCTAGTGTGGTTATTCCAGATATGCAAATTTCATTTTAACACTTGCTAATAAGAAGACCATCTTGTAAACATATGATGTTTAAAAAGTGGTGAATGATAAAACAATTTGCCATTGGGTGCTTTAAAACAGGGTCTGTGATGCACCAACATCACGTTTTGCTCAACAGGTTCTCATAGTTTTAAAAAGATAAGCAGTTAATATTATTGAATTGTTGGAATGCATTTGACAATAAAAACAATGAACCATAACCATAACCTTTTATAGTTGAGAAGATGAATTGAGTTATATTGCATTTGTTGCACACTGAGGACAACTGTCATTAAAATTAAACTGATCTTTTCATATCCACAGGTTTCTTGCCCTCTCTGAGTTTTGAAAGTTTCGGGTTTTCTGAGAGTGGCTATTCCTGATATGCTTCTTTTACCTTTCTAGTGAAAAATTTTGTTGATTATTCAGATATTTAAAATACTCGCCAATTAAATATTGTCTTTTCCCTAAAGGTTCTTTCTTTCTCTTGATGCTTCGTACTCTATTGATAATTGTCTGTAAATATAAGTTATTATCAATTATTTTTCAATTTACAGTGTTTAAAAATTCAAGAAAATGTTAATTTCAGAAAATCGATGATTAGCAATAACCAATGAAAAATTTAAAAAAAGAAACATTTACCTAGGAATTCGTTCCTTTTTGTGTCTTGTTCAATTAAAAACAATTGTCGCGTTTACACATACCGCAATATCGAACTCCCTTCATACTTCAAGCGTCAAGTATTGAATATTCGCGTTCTTAAAAACAACATAACTTGCATTTACTTAACTTTTAATCAACACTCTACAATTCATGTGCGGTTTGCTAATGTCTATGTGTGTTTTATTTTTGTTATATTGATACGCATCTCGATTGTTGTATTCTTAAACTATATGGGAAACACTGCGTCCGAATTTATTTACGACCTTTTATAAAAACGAACTATTTTACATTTAAGTTTGTAAAATCCAGTGTCAAAATGTCGGTTTAGTTGAGAAGTGTGCAGACATTGCACAGTTCGAATATATACTCAGAAAATGGAAAAAATGAAATGCGTTGTCGTCTTTTAAACACTTGATGCAATTTAATGGCTTTCCAACAACCATTTGAAAATAATCTGTATTAGTAATAGATACATTATTGACTATCAACAGTTAGCAAAAACAATTTTCACTGATATTCCAAGGTGCATAAACATTGTCTAAAGCGTTCGTAACCTGCCTTTTACCTTTAGATAAAACTAGCTCTAAGTATTGCTCTGTAGGTTTTGATACTGTTGCTAAAACATCGCAGCGTAGAACAATATTGCTAACAAAAGAGCTGATAACAAAGGGCAATGTAATGTACATATAAATAAAATTAACGGAAAAGTTTCTTTCATAGATGGTGAAACTACCATCTGAACATTGTGAAACTAAATAGAACATAAATCACGCTCTATATTTGTGGCGTTATCATTGGCTTTAAACCGACGAAAAAAATAGCGTAGTTACGTAATAATAAATACTATCTTTGGAAAAGAAAATTATTAAAATTTCCAAAATTTAATTTTCTTATGAATTTACAAAGCTAGAATAGGAAAATCTCCGCTTGATTAATAACAATAATACGTACAGAACAATTTGAAAGGCAGTAAGTTTTTTTACATCCATCTTTTGTTTCCCAAATCAGAAGGGACGTTGTAGCCTGAAAACCGTTAGCCCATGAAATCTGTCAGTGCGCATGCGCAAACGAATGTTGATATCCGGCGTGAGAAAATCAAACAACAGAATTATGGCCAGAGAAAAGAAATTATTAGATTCTCATCCGGATTTTGGGGATAAAAGGTGCGGCAGGGCATTTTTTAATTTTTATTTTTTATTAACGAAATACCTTAGGAAGGTATTTCGGGATGGTCTTAAACCCGTTCTGTACGGAACAGAATATGTTTCGATTTTTTTTACCAATAAATTTTTTTGGGGCGGTTGGTTTTGGACATGGGCGGTCGGGGATGAGAATCTAAAATATTTTTTTCTCTGGCCTATTGAAGGGTAATGTTGTTCTCCGCAAAAAAAAAATGGAAAAATATGAGGAAGTACATGATTTAGTTTAATACACTGACACTTCCGAGTAATTTGGTTTGAGTAAATGTTTAGCCAAAACTCTTGAAAAGGATGTCATAAATTATTTGATGGATCCTGTTTGGGGAGGAGGAGAGGGTGGGGGTGGGGGTGGGGTTGTACGTGCATAACATAGTTTTAGTTGGTGATGCACGCAAATAGTATGCTTAGTATGTTCATCGGTAGCGATTAAAAATATAAGCTGTTTACCTCAACGAACAAAGATAAGCTT
This sequence comes from Corbicula japonica, assembly GCA_038501625.1. NCBI lineage: Eukaryota > Metazoa > Mollusca > Bivalvia > Venerida > Cyrenidae > Corbicula > Corbicula japonica. The sequence continues at coordinate 3,275 of JAZAYU010001073.1, read as the reverse complement.
AGCCTAAATTAAATTGCCTGAATAATTTCTACCTTGAAATTGACATATAAAAGGCAGCCGATTTCTGCAAGGCAAATCATTCAAACCATATGCGTTTGGTCTTATTGTCATATGAACACAGTCTTCCTCGTAATAATTATCTGGTTGGTTTGGGAGCCAGAACGATCCACAACACTGGCTGTCATCCACCCATAAAAACATTCCTTCATTTATAGAATCTGTTGCTCCAATCCAAAAATCCCTATAACCTTAAAATTATAAAAAATAAACAATCGTATTAGTAAATACCCGTACATATAGAATAACAAAATACAACTTGCATTCTTATATGATCGGAAATATAACTATGATGATGTGTTTTGTGAGTGTGGCGATTCCTGCGTTTCTTATTTCTTTCAGTATATATTTCGAACAAGGTGTCCCCGACTAGTACCTTGCATAAGCTCGGGAAAGGAGTCTACTACTCGTTGTTCACAAAATGTTTACGACACATCATTTTCACTTCGTTTTATTAAGTTGCAATAAAAATCTTGTCCTGTAATAAAAGAGCAATTGCATTATATGAAGGTCGATGTAAAAACAAGTCACAAATCCTCAATATCTTTTGTGAGGATGATATACTGAAACGGCTTTAAAACTACTAACTACTAGTGATCTCATCTTTGCAGAATTAGTCAGAAATGTTCAAAATGACTAAAGGACCTTTATTTCAATTACGAGACGGCGATCGGTGCAAGCAAAGAAAGGAATGACGATTTAGTGACTGATGATTTTTATCGTAACTTGAATAAATGTTATATGTTTCCGACTGCGTTTTGAGATTCTTATCGCAGTTCATAACAGAAAGTGAACATGATGTGTCATTTTTATGTTTGAAAAGTGTTCTCTGTTTCCATGATGAGAAATATAACATAAATGAACAATATCTTGATAAATTGTAATTCAAGTTACGTTTAAGTTAAATTCAAATTACGTCTATACACATGAAAATAAAAAAGAAAATATTTTGAAAATGTGTTTGATGACTTAAGCTTTTGCAAATGCTGTCAGTCATTTCGATTTTACAGCAATCTTTTCCAGCAATTAGTAATCGATATTTTCATATATTCTGATCAGTACAACTTGTCTCTTAAAAGACGTTTTTGGTTTCATATGTTGTTTTGGAATACTGATAAATGTTTATGGTATTTTTTCGTACGCTTGACATTTTAATTCAGCAGGAAAAAATCGCTATGTATGAGATGTGAAATGTGGAGTATCCAAGTATGATATTTCTCTTACCTGCATTCCGAACTTCTGTAAAAATATAGTTGTAAGTGGTTCTGGAATGAATAACAAGTAAATCGCCACCAGGAATTCCTCTACATTTGTCTCTTGCAGTATTCCAGGGCTGTGGATCGCTTGTATAATAACGGTAGCAGATACCGTCATATTGTTTTGATCCAGTAGGACAAACAAATCCTGCAATTAAAAAACCCTTTTTATCAGATTTTGTGTATTCAGGCAACTGGTCTAACTTGATTAAATACTCTATTCAATGTTTACTTAGCATTCTCCGCTAAGAAAACCATAAAATGTGCTTATCAAGTCAGATTAATGACACGCGTATATAACAAGAAAATATTGAACGATTTTATTTCATTTTCTAGAAAAACAAGAGTTAATTTTGTTACAAATTTTGGCTATACTAAGTTTGGACTATCTGCAAAATAAAAAAGCTAGATTTGATTTGAAAAGATGTCTTATTTCAAAGCAGCCGAAAAAACTATTAACTGAAAAAATAAATATTTACCTGCTGCATCTACCTGCGAAATCGTTACTAGAATGAAGAGCACGCTAAAATGTTTTCTTCGCTAAGCAAACCGTAAAATGTGCCTTCCAAAGTCAGATTTATGACACGTGTATATAATAAGAAAAGATCCAATATTGCACGATTTTTTTCCTTTTTCTAGAAAACAAGGGTTAATTTTGTTACAAACTTTGGCTATTCTAAGTATGGACCCCCGCGAAATAAAATTATTGTCTTAAGCTACATTTGATTTGAAAAGATGTCTTATTTCAAAGCAACCGAAAAACTTATTAACTGAAAAAAATAAATATTTACCTGCAGCAACTCCCTGCGAAATCGTTACTAGAATGAAGAACACAACTTTTGAAGAGCTTACACCGTGATGCATGTTTGCCTGTAACTAAAAGATAAAAGTATGTTAATTGCTTGTTGCAAAATACTAGATACGATTAGTATTTGCCACAAGGAAGACTATTGGAAGAGGAGATTTCCCTAAACATCATGTCATTATTAAATGCACATCCTAATCGTTCTAAACTTGTTTTCTTTCTAAACGAGTTTTTTGAACAACTGATTTGTAATATAAAGTCGAGTACCTCTTTTATAATGTACTTGAAAGCTTTAATAATTTTGTTTTTAATTCCACGCCTCACTTTTATTCATCGATTGTACAGTTTCATGTCTAAGGAAGAGAAAATGACAAATTTGGTTATTACAAAACTGAATGTTTTGATAAAACAGCATAATCTATAAAAACCCGTTTAAAATGATTTCTTTTTTTTTCATTGTGAATTTAAAAATGTTTTTCTAGAAAACTTATGTTAAAGGCCATGATTGTAGAAGATAGAAAAACAGTATGCCGAGTGGATAATATTCTTGAATAAGAAATCAATATTTTCCTGCGTTTTCATTTATTATGGAAACGCTCACCTGATATGATAAATGATGAATGTATACATTTATAATTAATTACATTGCTGCTATTGAAATGTGTTTGAAAAAAACAACAACAACAAAAAACAAGAACTAAGTGTTCGGAAGTGTAAATTGATTCCTCAACAAATGATTACTCGAAAGCACTCCGTAACTGCCCATAACTGTTACACATGATGGCACCATCACTATCTTCATGAATTGGGCACGTACTTGAAAATTGTGTCTCCTGTCATATATTGGACATTTTAATTGCCACTATATTTGGAAATAAAGTACAATTATCTATTATTTTCTCATAACTTATTGGCGATTTGGTTACACGTCTTGCCACATAATGTTATATTTACCGCATATGCATATAAAGCAATGTCGTCTGCTCATCCTTATGACGTCATTTCGAAGAATAACGTCAATTTCCCGAAAACATTTGTTCCCAAGATGGACCGCAATCATGACAAAGATATAAACAACAAAACAAATATGGAACCGATATAAATATAACTATCGACTTTGACAAATCGTATTGCGGTCACTTTTGTTTTAATCTGCA